>OY754328.1:88568076-88819067 GCA_963573305.1 Pyrrhosoma nymphula
ACAATGAATAAGGAACCATAATAACATGAACACAAATTTGAAGAAAAAAAATAATAATAAGAGTAACTTATGTTATACCCGGGAAAGTAAATAATCATGGTATTTCATTTTAAATGTTTTAACAGATTTACAATTTTTAATGTCAGTTGGCATCTTATTCCATATGTGACAAGCTGTTACAAGAAATTATTTATTATATGCTGTGGTGCGATGCCCTGGAAAATACAATTGATTAGGATCAGACCTAGTGGACATTGTGGAGACAGAGGGACAACTAAGGAACAAATCATGCAGATACTTGGGTGATTTGTTTTTAAATAGGACAAACAAAAAGGATCCCAGAAGGTATTCTCTACGGGATTTGACGTTGAGCCATCTTAGTTGTTTATAATAGGGGGTGATGTGGACGTCCCTGCGAAGGTCAAAAATGAACCTAAGGCAGGAGTTTAAGGCCCGGTGAAGTTTGAGGTTATTTTCTTCGTTGAGGTCGTTATAAACAAGACAGCAATAATCTATTACAGAGAAAATAAGCGACGATATAAGTGTTTTTCTAGTATTAAAAGGAAGTAAGTTTCTGTGAACTTTTAACTGGTAAAGTATAGAATGAATTTTGTTAGAAATATTATTTACATGACAATCCCATGATAAGTTAGCAGTCAACGTCATCCCTAGGTTATGTACATTACTGGAGTATGGAATAGGCATACCATTAACCACGATACTGGTAGTCGTAATGTGGCTAATGTTACGTAGCATCCTGGAACTACCGATAATAATAGCCTTAGTTTTACTTGAGTTTAGGATGAAGTCGTGACGCGTGGCCCACTCGGTTATTCTATAAATGTCTTCATTAATTTTTGATACTGCCTCGTCAATTTCATATGGCCAACAGCTGCGATAAATTTGGAGGTCGTCGGCATAGAGCATGTAACTGGTGTGCTTAAGACATTTAGGAAGGTCGAGTATGTACAGAGAGAATAATAGGGGGCCAAGGACAGACCCTTGGGGTACACCAGTGGTGACTGCTGCCCAAGTTGAGAGATTACCTTGACTATCTCTCACTGCTTGATAACGGCCAACTAAGTAAGAGTAGAACCAATTTAGCACGGAGCACGAGAAGTTAAGTTTTTTCAGTTTCTCAAGTAGTATAGTGTGGTTTACTCGAAATTTTATTACCGAAATGCTAAATTTATTTAGCATTTCGGGAGTAATAAACTGAAAATAGAAATTTTTGTCAGAAAACGGTACAGCGGGATCGAGAAAATTAGGTGGAGGAGAATAAAGAGGAGAGTTATCTTGATCAGTGTTTACTAGACATGTAAAATAAGTATTAAGTTCATCCACTGTGAGATTAGAGGCCAAAGAAGTTTGCCGGCTTCGGACTATTCCGAGTTGACGTAGTTCCTTCCAGATGCGCTTCGGTTCTTGAAGCCCGGAAAGGGCACTAGAGAAATAGTTTCTTTTGGATTCATTTATCAAAAGCTTGACTTCGGCCCTCAGTCGTTTGTATACTGCGTGAAGGGCTGGCAGCTTGGAACGAATGAAGGCTCTACGTATGCGATTGCGTTCACCCATTTTTTTGCGAATGTCACAGGTCAACCATGGGGAGGTAGGGCGTTTAGGGTGGCAGATACGCACAGGAGCATGTCGGTTGAAATAGCTCACAAGATAATCATTGAAAATTTGAAGTTTATCGTCGATACAATTTGACTGAGTCATGCGCAACCAATCAGCAGAAAGTAGGTCTTCTAGAAATCTTTCATTATTGAAGTTTCTGAAGTCGCGAAATACAAAAGTAGGGAGTTTTACAAAAGGAAAGGTAAAATTGTACGAAAGGGATATTTGGTCATGAGCAGATAAAAAAGGCACTGGTGACTGTGAGAAGTGCGTTAGTTTCTCCATGTCATCCACAACACAGAGGTCCAGGCAGGTATGGCTATTTAGCGTATGGTGAGTAGGTTGCGAAGAGACCAGGTGAAGATTGTTGCAGTGAAAGAAATTCTTCAGGTGTAAACAATCATAGCTTTCAGGATTCATCATATTCACATTAAAGTCACCAACAATAATGATTTTATTATATGTAGGATAAAACCGTAGAAACGTTGATTCAAAATCGGTGATAGAAGTAATTTTAGGTGGCTTATATACTATAGCTAACAATAATTTTGACATAACAGATCCAGAAATTTCTATAATAATAAATTCAGTTGTAAAACAATACTCGGATGGGGAAGTAGCTAAGACGGAGTAATTCAAACTTTGTTGAATAAAGGCACCTACACCGCCACCTCTCTTGCCAGTCCTATCATGGCGTATTAAATTGTAACCCATTAGGTTCACCATATCATCAGACACAATTGGTTTTAGCCAAGTTTCCGTCATACAGATAACGTCAAACGAGCTCAGCACAAAATGATCACTAAATTCGTCAAAGTGAGGTAGTAGTGACTGACAGTTCACGAGGGACAAACGAAGAGATTGAGCAGACGAAGGTTTCACAGGTTCAGGTAGACTTATCCCCGTATCACCGTCAGAAGTATCAACTGCGTTGCCAACCTCATCTCATAAAGTCTCGAAGTCGGCTTCACAACGTATAGTGATTCTCCGTCCCCCGTCTTCTTTCCTAACAAAGATCGACCCATTGCGAACCCACAGATATTTCAATTTACCCTGCTTTTTTAATTCCTTAGCAGCGGAGTATAGTCGACGGTTGAAGGTGCTGAGAGATTCGTTGATGTATATAGTATGATGGTCATCGCAGCCAAGGTCTTTTGTGGAGAAGTTTTTCTTCGCACGTCGTGCTGCAAGAAACTCACACACGAGATTGTACCGAAGAAACCGAACTTTTAAGAGAGGTGGAGCAGGGGAGGCATTCTTGTTTGACCGGGCACTAACCCAATACGAATAGTCAATGTCACTAGGGGTTAAATTGACTCCAAGTAGAGATGCCACTTGACAGACTAATGACTCAGGTTTTTCATCGCTCTTTTGAGGAATTCCATGAATATCCACGACATTCCTTAGGGAGTTCTGCTCTGTAGCACTTAAGCGCATTTCTAAGTAATCAGTACGTTTTTGCAAAGCCTTGCTTTCTTCAACTATGTTATCAGTTTTGGTGTTAATTGAATTGAGAGTCTCATTAAGGAATGCAATGCTCTTTGTATGCTCTTCGATCGTGCGTTGCCACTGTGACAGAGTACGATTTATTGAGGACAGTTCGGCTTTAATGGATCTCTCGAACTCACGTTGACCATCCTGTAAGTCGGTGACACGCTGCAGCAGCTCTTTCAGCATACCATCAGAAGATGCCATGGGAGCTGGGGTCCGTTGAGCTAAGGACGGTGAGCCGACGGGTGTGTCGTCCCGCCGTTTGCTGCGATTTTCCGAACTGCAGGTTGGGCAGATCCAGGATTTTCCCAGGTCCTCTAATTCCTGCAGATCAGCTTCGGTGAGATTAGTGCAGGAGAGATGGTGAACTGCACTACAGCTACCACATGTAAGAGTCTTCTGCGTGCGTTTGGATGGCTTGGCACACACAACACAGTTTTCAGGCATTGCGAAATACACGCTTTCACTACTGGGAGCGTAGCATACGACCGTTCACGGTGACTGCCTGCTGACGACTGCATATAATAAATTATGCGTAGATAGTTAAAAATTTAGGACTTTTTAATTAGTGTTAAAAAGAGTTTTTTCCTCGAGAAATACTCATTTTAAGAAAGCCGCAAATACCTTTATTATTGATGCACCTCAGATGCATAATATTTACAAAATAAAGGCCTCTTATGAAGAACCTACTTTTATAGTAGGATGAAAACAAACGGTATATGTATGTTTTAATCATGACATATTTTCTTAAATTATCTTAAACTTGGATAAGTAAAAACCATATTGAATGGTTGTGCTAGTTTTTGACTGCTTCCCTATTTTTTAATCCATTATTTGGTTTCTTTCGAGTATGGTCCGAGGTAATTTTCGCTCACTTCGCTGGAAGTGAAATTTTATCTTAGAGCTCGTAAAAAATCTGGTTAAATTTGAATTGCGGCTGTCGATTCCAGACCAAAGAGAGTTAGTGAGTATTGCGTTTCGTCCCTTCTTTCTCCATTTATCGTCAATGTTTAATTTTTATTTCTTCATCTTTCGAGTATAAATTACATGGGAAAAGAGCCAGCAAATATATTTTCCAATGACATTAACATTAGAGTGAAAACTAGTACACCTTATTGCGCAGCTCACAGAATTCCGGGATTACTAATTTTTCTCCCTGTCTTATTGTCTCCCTGTCTTTCTATCCACGGTTCTCAGCCAGCCGTCTCGTTCAAATATCCAGTTGGTAAAAAATTGTACAGTACCTATAAAATTGTCGCTGAAAAAGTATGAAACTGGAAAAATACACATTGCCGATGAAACTTCCAAATATAGATATAGAATGACTCTAGGTAACCTTCTTGTCTGAATGATTTGAGAAATTTTTCGATTGTTTTTTAAATACTTTTTTACAAATGTTTGATGACATGCTGAGAAGAAGTAGATAATAAAATTCTACTAGCGGTCTACAAGTGCAGTCTTCTGAGAGATGCTGTTTGGAGGAGATTTATATTTAGTTATTTCTTTATTTTTAGTTGGACATATATGCATCATAGTTAGTTGAAATCCAGTAATTTAGTATCTTAATCCACTGATGTATTATCCGAAATATTATTTGGTATCCATGCACGAGGAATTAAGTAACTCTGGTGGTCTTGAAAGAATTTCGACAGTATTGCGTTGCGTTTATTAATTAATAGCAATAAACCCAGGTGATCAATGTCAAAAAATAAATTATAAGTGTTTTTTCGGAAACCTAAATGCATCTTAATATTGAGGACACTTTCTAAAACTTTTTATTCGCCGAGAAATTTATTACTTACATAGTTCCATTTCGCGCCGGCCGAATCAAGTTCTTGAAAATGTACTTTTTCTGGATGAACGACACCTTACATCTCGATTTTCCTGAAGGAAAGAGCTAGAACGCTGATGATATTTCAGGATTTTATTTTGCCGAATTGATTTCTTTTCCACGGATGATGTAGCTACGCAAACAGATCAGCTTTCCTCATTGATGACTCAAATTCTAAGCCTAGGAAATCTTATCAACTTTTTCGTTCTGCCTTTTCATTGCGACAATTTTTCCGGCCTATATTGATTTCAAAATATGTTCTCATACTGGATTTAAAAGATAATGTGATCGTGATCGAAAAAATTAAGTATATATTTTTTCCGAAATACTATTTCCAGAGTCTCACTCGTATTCTCACGATTTAGCAAATACTTGATGCAGCCTGCGTTCTCAATGCGATTCAGGTAAGAGCATATTCGGATATGAAGGGATCAAGACTCCTTGTGTATCTGATCTCTACATTTTCTTGACGTAAGCATTATTCGTTGTACATTATTTTTACGGTTCTGGTTGGAAATATCCCACTGTTAATATAAAATCATTTTATTTGCGACTTCATGACAAAAAAATTTATTCGCAATGGCAAAAATCTAACCGAAGGGTTTTGAGCGAAGGGTTTTTTCCTTTGACGTGACTGGAATCGGTGCGAGTCCGTTGTATTGGAATTTTCACATAAAATATCAGAAAAATGGTAGTTTTACATATATTCAACATTGTATAATATGCTGTCGTATTGTAACTATGGTATCTTTTATCCTCTTGATTTTTCTCCTTATTTGAGTAGCATTAGAAATACATTTATTTGGTTATAACACCCTACCTACTACGTGATCCAAAGCTATGATCATCCACATGAAACTAAAACTTCATTATATCATTAGGTACAGTAGCTATATAAAGTATGCGTACATTATTCCAATAACCATGATCTAATATTCCTTTTTACTTATAGTATTGAATATAGTTTTTGTCGAATTGAATTTAATCTGTGTCGTACTTTTTTTGCAACGCTCCTCGGAGAGGGAAATAAATCGGGATCCGAGAAGTTTTGAATCCACACAGCTCAGAAAATAAGTTGAATTCGTGCGTCACCGTCGGTATTGGACACTGTTGTGACAAAATCAAGCCGAGTTCTTGCTCTGAACAACTTTTGCTCGTTTTATACCGCTATTTAGAATTATTGAACGTAATAGGGGGGCGTATTTATTTTCCTAGTCCTGTACCTTGAAGTGGGAAATGAAACGGAGATGGTCGGTCTTGCGCGCTAGTTTCTTCGTGGAGACCTACGTATAGACGTCGTGGTAAATAGGATCGCATTTTCATCCCTGGCTTCCCAAGACTGCACACACTTGCCGCTGCTTTTGTGCCGATCTATTTTTTTCAACTTTTGCCTCTCCCTTTTCCCCACTGTTTTATCCGCGCCATATTCCTTAATCGTCTGAACTGCGGATAGAATTAGAAATATATATATATATATATATATATTTATTTATTTTTTTGCATAAATAAAACAGTGATACACTAAAAAAACACAGAAACACGCAAAAAGGACACTTACAAAAGAAAACTGGGACGTTTCGACGGTCAAGCCGTCATCATCGGAGGTAGAAGAATGAAGCGCAATATACATATTTTCTTCCCTTCTATCCTTCCCTTCCACCTACCCTTACCTTCCTTACTACCTCTTAGGGGCCTGACGGTAGAAAAAAAGATAAGACAGAAAATATAAAGATTGTGAAAGAGCAATAAATAATCGTGCCTCCTTCACGGTCCTCCCCAGTCATACTGGATTTTATCTCGCTCACCCTATCGACGACGTTGCTGGGATAGGGTTGGCGTGGTGGTAAGGGAGCTGGCTTTCCATCCCCAGGGTCCGGATTTGAATCCCTGGCAGTCGTGGAGATTTTTCGTGTAAACCCGAACCCTTCTTGGATTTTATGTGGAGAGCACTTAAAAATCTATGTACTTAATTCAACGTTAAAATTTTAAGACTCGTGGATACTATGTGGTGAGCTCCTAAAGTAGGTATAAGTGTTTACTTCAACGTAAAAATTTTAAGAAATTATTTGAACTTTGCATTAATGCCTTGAATTATCTGCTGCAGGGGTTCTAAAAGGGTGCGGCTCGGCACATAGGTGTGACTTTAAATTGCTGGACTTTGACGCGAAAACATTTTAGGGAGAGTACGAACACATTAAAAAAAGGCAAATATTTTAGGAGTGTTATTTATTTATCTTAAATAATTGAAAATAATTGCAACACAAAGTAAAAAATGAAGGCCACTCTGTAAATAATATTACACAATTGTAACTGTTTAGTTTGAAATATTAATGTAATTACAATATTTAATTTCACTCACAGAAAAATACGCATACAATGAATGAAACAACTATAACAGTGAAATTAGGCACCCCTGAAGAAACTGATATTGGGGTTGCCATTAATTGATTACAATGTGTTTGGTAGTAATTTGTTTTTTTTTGAAGAACATAAAAATATAGTAATATGTATTATTTTCAATACATAGATGTGTGTTCACAATTAAATTACTAGAAAGATATTAATATGGTGCATTTTACAAAAGAATTATATATAGATAGTAATGATTTCGGAAATATAATAAATAAACATGTGTGTACGTGCAGAGTTGTCAAAGGCATGTTGGTGTGGTATTTATTGTTACTGAATATTTTGTCTGATTGCGAAAAAAACAAATGATGGCTTGTTTACTTGCTTGTTTTCGAGTACCCTCAGGGTTCTTGATCTTTTGGGACTGATCCCTAGCATTCGAAATTCCTCTAAAACAGGTTGCTTCTAAATTAGGGATATGTCGCTAAATTTCACACGGCGAAATAGTGTACCACGAACCAAAAAAGAACCGCCTTTCGTTAAGAGTGGCCTAATCCCGAAGCCGGATTTCTAAACTATTCTCCAGATAATCTTTTCCTTGCCAACCTACCCACCTGTGCTCGATGATGTAAAGGACCTCCACTTTAGTCATCACTTCAAATAATAATATTCAACTAGCCCTCAGTCGCTGTCACTGCATTGATCAGGCGTCGGCCTTGTTAGCTAAAGGTCGCGGGTTTTAAGTCTCGCCTCTGGGACGGATATTACGTTTATCTTTGATACTTAACTATTCATTTCAGATTAACATCTTAGTTTTTAAAATCCTCTATAACAATATATAGTGGTTAGTGCTAGCGCCCGAGTCTACTTCTGCGACAAATATGGTAGGGGAACCTAAAAATGGCATTGGTCAGGCTGGCCCTCCCCTGAAGCTGTAGAGCAGCTGGGCCCAATTTTAAGATGCGAAACGATACCCATGTATCGAATATTTGATATTTTTCACACGAAATTCAGAAATTATTGAAAAATAAATTTTATCTAATGTATCGCAAGGAATAATTAAAATTAATAGTATTGAATTATTTCAACATAAATACACAGATAATGATCTTAAAATATGTAGCGATATATTTAGCTGCCCTTCCTTGGACTTCAATTTTGACGCGGCGGAAGGACTTGTGCGATCCCATGACCACTAGAGCTGGACTGGAAGTAGCAATAATAATTGATCCTAGTTGGCCCACCATAACAGGTCGAAAATCAAAATGTAGGAGTCGGACGAAAGGCAGTTCACGTGGTGGTGTATTTTGTGCAATTTTAAGCAGAAATTTCTATGATGCTTGGCTATTTTGCTGATTCGGTCATTACCACTACTAACTGTATTCGATATATCACATATTTGATATTTCAACAACGGTATATTGAGAGTGAATATGGATATTCCTAATATTATAGACTTCCATATTTCGTTCCGATATGTGAACCCCTCGGTCTAACCGTTTTTGTCTCGCCTAACACTTGGTAGGTCATTTATCTCTATTGTGCCATAAAAATTAGGACCCAGGGTAGAATTCGAATATACTTAAGATATCCGTTATTGTATGATGACCTTTCTCTCGGAGGCCTTCCAAACACAACCCTTAGGATACGCGTGCTCCAGGCGGGGAGCCGTTGCAGTGGTGGGTATCTGGGCCCTTTCCAAAATATTTCTTGACTCTAGATTCTCCACTTCCTTCAGCATTATTATTCCCATAAATTATTGGTCATTTTTACTGATATTCTTTCAGCAGCCTCTGTCGGTGACCATTACGTCTTGAAAATTTAATCCAGCCACGTCATCTTTGTTGCGCTCTATACTCGCGACTACCCATTTCTTCCTGGTTGGTTGGTTGTTTTGGGGAGGCAACTGGCAACTAAGGTAATTTTAGTCATTGAGGATACGTGAGTGGGTTAGTAATGGAAAGATTACGTGAGAAATTGAGGAAAGGTGGAGATAAACCCGGCGTTGGCATTAGTCTGATCTTTACGAAAGGTGTCAACCACTGATTAATGTCCCATATCCGTCGGACGGAGTACAACCCTTGAAGTGTTCTCCACAAAGTACTCAATTAGAAATCGGAATTTCCTCGGATCGGAATTGGAATTGAAGAATCTCCGCCACTTTTGGGATTCGAACCGTGGGCTCTCAAGGTAGAAGGCCTAGCTAATGAGGACTCTAGCTACCGCACCAATCCTATCCCCCTTTTTCTTCCTCCTGTTAATGCAATTCCAGTACTCTTCTTACAGCGCTGTTCCTTTCTCCACCTAGGGGAAAAAGAGAACAAAAAGTGGAAATAATAAAAAAAGTGGAGACCAGAAACGATCGATTGTGGAGCCTAGAGATTACCATTTATTAGCGGTCCTCCCCGCTGCACTGTACCTCCCTCCCCGTATCGTCTAGCAGGGGCATTGTTGGAAGAAGAGGGCGGGGAAGGAGGTGGTGCAAGGAAAATTTTTCGTGGTGCTCGCGTTATTTAAGAGAGGGAATGTAGTGGGAAGAAGAGGAGCGCCTGGGATAATGGGATAGCGCAGGGCTTGCAGGATTGTCTGTGTGCATATATTTTAAGAGAAACTTCTCACGATCTTACAGGTATTTTCTTTAAGACATACGTACTTATAAACCGTTGAAGCAATAAACCAGTTGAAAATTATTTGATGATTTGACTCGTAGTTGACAACTAACCAATTATTGTTGGAAGTGTATAAAATATTATGGGGTTCGATTACTTATACAATTATAAGTTCGTAAAATCTCCAGCTTGATGATTGAAACGGACATGGAGAAAATAATTTGTAATTTTTATTTCTCTGAAATACCTGAGTAAGTTTATACAAATTTACTAAAAAACTTTTATAAATACCTTTGATGTGAATGAAAATGTCAAAGTTTTCATGTGGAGTGACGAGGAGAACTAAATAGTGTCAACGTTTCTATTATTTTTCTGTCAATTGATAATTTAGGCTACATCGAAACTATTTGGGCAAAAACGAGGATTGAGGAATGATAGGAAAGGTTTCGCTCTATTTCGTGACAGATGAGTTGAGTGAGAAAAAACTTAAAATATAATTCTTTTGCCATTTCTATTACTGCCTGTACGGTGAGTTCCAGCGTATAATCTGTGGCACTTAAATTGAGTGTGGTCCAAGAATGTTTTTCGACTAGCCTAAAAGATTATTATAGTGTGCACTCATTGAACCACGATTGCCGCTGCAGCCATCTTATGGGAGAAAATTCTAAAGGAAGGGCTCACCCACTCTCCTACTCTTAGTTCTCAGAGAAGCACTATCATTATCATCAGTACCTCAAACTAAACGTCTATGCCTGAGGCCAAATACGAATCCGCGATCTTTGCCAGCTGACGCGTTACCACTGTGGCTAGTAATATTTTTATAATTGAATGTGCATTAATTTTGAAATAATTAAAAAAGGAGGAAAAATGAGAATCGTCTTCTAAGTTATACAGGCTTCGAAGATTGTGAAGCTTTGAGTGAAAACGCCCCGAAATACGCGGAATTTCGAGGGAATTTCACCTTCATGTATCTGCCCTCGCCAGGTTAAAGGTGAGAACACGGTGCGATACGCGGGAGTAAGGTCGAGGGCTGGGTCGGTTCCTGTGGTGAGTTTGACATGTGGTAACGTTTGGGAGGGGCTTGTAGGGGGGGAGTAGTAGTTAAATGGAAACATTTGCGTAGGGAATGAAAAAGAAACATGGAGTTGAGAGTTGGGGGTGAGATAGGACCGGAGGAGACAAGCGGTGCGTGTGGCTTTATATGTTACCGAGGCAAAAAAGGAAGGTGTTTTTTCCCTTTAATCCTTCTCCCTGTCCCTCTCGAACACATTATTACGCAAACAAACCCTTTGGATGCGCAGCGTTGAAGTTCTGGGCCTGGGATAGTGTAAACCAGGTTTGTGAACTGAAGTGAAACGAAAATTTTAAAGAAATGATTCTCGGAGGGAAATTATGAAAGGAACGCCTTTGCTGTAACCAAACCGAAATTGAACTAGTAATACTAATTGAGCTAGAGCGGAATGAAAATGAACGAAAATATTTTGGACCTAAAGTTTGGTTGGGAAAAATCACGTCACTTGGACTCGCACAGTACGTTTTTTTCTCGATTTTGTATGAGACATTTTAAGGGCTAGAATGACAGAGGTGGTTCAGGGTCTGTCATACAATTAAAGGGCCATTTGAGAGATATAGGAAGCGAATCCCGTAACTCAGTACCGGTTATATTGGAGTCGGAGACCAAAGGACGTATTTAACGCCGTCTATGTAGACTATTTCCCCGTACTTATTTTAGCTCCAAAAAACTTCTACGAACTAAAAAAAAATTCACTAGCGTGGTATTGACGTAAATGTTAAACATTGTAAAATGAACTAAACTAATGTATATTAATCTATCAAAAATACTTTTGAGGTTTTTGGTCAATACAATTTAAATTCAACTCTTTTCCAACGTTTCAGTTTATTTTCAAACCATCTTCAGGGCTTGGAAATTGACAGAGAGAAAAAAAACAAACGTTGGGAGAGTTAAATTTAAATTGAAATCGCCCAAAACCTCAAGAATTATGTATATCCGAAAGAATCAGGATTAACTTTATTAAATCTCATCGTTACACAAAAGATAAAAACTTGTAGGATGATTGAAAGGTTGAATATTACAATATTCATAAATTTGTGCAGGAAACACCCTTTACAAGGTGACAATTAGACACATTGTCAATTTGAAAAACACCTAAACAACGGTAGAGATATAACGCAGATAATTTTACTGAAAAGTGAAAAATGTATTACCAACTCAGTCAGTAAGTTATGTTTTGCCCTTGCAGTGAGATAAAAACGTCTTACAGTGTTCGTGTATTTGTCTAGGAAAATCCCTTTACAGTGTTACGTCACAATCGGGGATTCAATGAAAATTCCGTCACATTCCATTCATAGTTTCCTAAATCTGAAGCCGTCAATTGCCGTTCTGAATTGATATTTCGTTGCCCTTTTAGTTTGCTCATTTGCCTGAACTCTTTAAATGATGCTGGGAACGTGAGGACAGCGATACTTGATTTACTACTGTTATGTTTTTCCATACCATGCATTGCGGAGTAATTTTTAAAAATTGTTCCCTTTGAATTTTTTCTTTCTCGGGGCATATTTCATTCACTTGTTATTTTTTCTGATACCCCTCCTGTACTCATCCATTCCCTCCCTTGCTTCAGCGCGGAGTTTCTCCTTGAACTGGCGGCTCTCTCTAAAGGCTATGGGGATAGTTTCCATCTATGATATATTTTCTGCAGAATGTCAACTTCCATTATCGTTTAGACTTCGCCCCGGGTGAAAGTCGGGAGTTTTCGTCCAGAATTGTTTTGATTAGGTATTTAAATTCTCATATAGTCCACGAAATCTCGGTGCTTGCCTAAAAATGCCTCTTCATGGCTTTTTGAGGAAAGCGGCTTGTGTGAATATGCAGTGTTATTTATTTCAGCTTTTAAGGATAGAGATCAGATTGTAGTTTTCAAGGCGAAATAATAGGTAAAAATTCGTTCCGAGGTGTTTTTGATTTAAATAGGTAAATTTATGGTCACTGCAAGCTACTACAAACTGCTACAAGCGAAAAGAGTGTTACACGGCTGATAGCGGGACTAGATTTGGAGCCACTGGAGACTCTGAGCTTCACGTTAGGCTTAAGCTACTTGAAAATTTCAGACCGGGTGAATTTTAGTATGACACAGAGGGCACTGTTTTGGCCCCGCCCTCTAACTCTAGAACTGATAGAATTGACAAATTAAGAGTTATACACTGGCAAACTGATACATACAAAAACTTCCTCTTCCCATGCACCATTAGAGGCCATTAAGAAAACAGAGCTATGAGTTATCAAAGAACTATGGAACTGGCCGCGCAGTAACTTTAACGGAGTCATCCGCTTATGTTCACACAATTTTGTGAAATTCACAGTGAAAAAATCATTAATTTGGAATGGGATTCAGGCAAATTATTTTTTAAATGTGAAATTTTCACAATTACCGCTTCATTAGCATACAACTCACTTTTGTCTTGTCTATTTTCCTATTGCACTTCCTTTAGGCCAGTCCGTTTAGACGTTTAGACCAGCGGTTCCCTACCTCTTTTGAAAAGTGTACTCCTTGGTCCACATTTCAATGAATTGTACCCCTCACATTAATTGAAGATTAACAAAGATTAGTTTTGGGGAATCCCTTAAATAAACATCCTTCTTTTTTATTTTCTACATGTGTTTTAAAAACTTTAAACAAAATCAAGGTGAAATTTGATGTAAATCTTTATGATTTACACAATTAAGTGTGATTTCAGGAGTTATTTCGCATATGCGCGCTTTCTTTTACCAAAGGAGGTTGCGCTTCTTCTTCCGGGGCTCTTGGGATCTTTATACAGTGTCCTCTCTCCTCGTCCTCTCCAAGGATGTTCTTTCCTCGGCCGGATATTTTCTGTTCGTTTCTTGTCCATTGGTCTCCCTTCTGGCCAGGGTATTTTAATTACCTGTCTTTTTTCATCAGATTTTATCATGAAATATGTATTACTATGGTTTACTGAAAATGTTTCTTAATATTTTCTTAAGCAGTTGCTTTTCAGGAATTGAGCTACTAATTTTATGGGGTCGTCCTCGTAGGACTCTAGGTTGTGCCAAATATTTAGTCTGGTGATGTCGTATTTTGGATAATGGAGTAGCTTATGAGTAATGTTATCTTCGGTTGAGCCATCTTCACAGAGATCATTTCCTCTTTTCCCAAACCGGTGATGTTATGAGTTAAAATCTCCGTGCCCCGTGAAAGTTTGCCTTAGTTTAGGTGAACATTTTAATATTAGTGTCATTCTTTCTTCGATATTTTGAAAAATAGTACCTACACGTGAAACTACCTTTTTCGCTCCTACTCCAATCTTGCTGAAATTGTTTTATTGTTTCTTGCCTCAATCTTCTTTTAATTTTGTTTTCGTCTTCTTTGTTTCACTGCTGGAATATCTGCTTCAAAAGGTAAAGTATGTTATGTTTTTGCCGTTCTGGTATTTGACCATATCGTGACGTTCCCAAATCTCGTGTTCCAACAGCGGAAATCCATGGTACTACAGACTGTGGTACTACTAAATAAGGTAGGCCATTGCGCATATCGCTGGCTACGTGGCGTCATGCGTAACGTTGACTTGATTGCATTTTCGCCGGGCGACGCTTGCATCCGTAGCAAGGAAGCAGTTTTCTCTGGTTACACTTCTAGAGTCAAGCGAAAATGTATTTTTTGCGGTACTTGGATGTAGAAATTCGCCATTCCAGCCTAGGAAGACGCCAACTACCGGGGAAAGTGCGAAACATTGGAACGATGGTAGCTACGGCTCGTCTAGCTCACTTCTGGCTTTGATTCCCGTTTGGTCTCGTGGTTGAAAGGTGTTAAACTGATTTGTGTTCAAAGTGTACTCTCTCTTCATCCTTTATCAGTTTTTTTCTGGACTAATCATATCATTTTTTCATTTCATCCATCACATCCACGTCTTCAACCTTTCCTTTTTATTTGTTTTTCCCTACTCCCATCGCCTTGGCCTTATCATCACCAACGCTCACCCGTACTTTTTCTTGCCTCTCCTGCTGCCCATTCCCCCATAATTTTCATTTCACTCCTGCTCCTATATGTCATTTAATTTCACATATAATTTCATTGAATATATCACTAACTTTATTTACGTTATATTCGGCTTGGAAGCTGCTATACTTCAAACTTTTGCATTTTTATTTCAAAAGTTACGGTATTTTGTTGTAATCCAGGCTGGATTCTGGCTGAAATCCAGTGGGCTTCCGCGTGGAATTTTTCCTTAAAATACAGCTTGATTCAAGCTGGATTCCAGTCTGAAATCCAGCTTGCACAAAGCTGGAATTGTGTAAAAAGCGCAGCTGGAATCATGCTTGAATCCAGCTTGCACACTTGATTGGTCCAGTTGGATTCTAGTTTGCACCCTGGAGGATGCAAGTTGGAATCCAGTGGGATTCCAGCTTGCTTTGCTAGCTGGGTTATGTTGTGGTTTATATATTGTATTCGTGTTAGCCAGGATTGGAAATGGAAATTTATTTTTTGTACAAACGGATGATGGATTGAAAATAAACTGAAATGTTGGCAAAGAGTGGAAATTAAATGGAACTGGCCAAAAACCTCAAGAATATTTTAATAAATTAATGGATTGTGGTTTAAAAAACTTAATAGAATATTGAAGAAAATGCATACTTGTTAAACCACTCGAATGCTAAGACCATTTTATATGCCACATTGAACTTTCAGCTCAAGCAAATAAAAGAATTTCCCTGAATATTTCACGATATTGTGAATTTTAACACTATCTATCTTTTGATCGATTATTAATAGAAATAAGAAAAACTATTCCGCAAGAAATATTAGCAAACCAATGTACACTATTCATAATAACCACGCCAATTCCATTCTCTACAAATCCAATTTACTTGAAGTACCACATCGGTTATGAAAATTCCAGTTAAACAATAGACTCTGCTACTCTAACTCAATATATTTTTACACTGCCGTGTATTGTTTTTTATTCGTTGCATCAATCACAGAAAGGTTTTTATGGGAATATTCCTCTGGGTATCCATTTCAAGTACGCAAAACATTTTAATCTCGACTTTGTGACGTTCGTATTATATTATGGTGCGGTCACTACAAATCTAAGGTACTGTCTATGAATTATCTATTTCATTTGGTGTAGCACGTCTATTACGTTTACATTAATAAGAGATCTGAGCTTATTTACAGAGTTTTCAATGATAGTTAAAGATTCTTGTCGATTGATTTAATTTAACTGGTAAAAGTATTTAGCTACATGTCTCAACGCTAGCCAAGTTAAACAGCTCCCTATATGCAATATTTCACACTGTCACACTCAATAGAAGCAGATGACATTGGCCTCGGAACTATTCGTAGATAAGTAAAGAGTGGTAGTCAAAGGGCAGCAATAGTAGCTTTGATGAGTTGATGCGTCAGCACTCGCGAAATTATACGAGAGATTTCAAAGTGGGGCCACTGCATGAGATCCAGATGACGTAGATGCGCAATCCGCGCTCGTTTTCGTCCACCGGAATAGCCTACCTTATTTAGTAGTACCATGACGGAAATACAGTGACTACACACAGGGGATCGGTGGTGACTGTTGAGTATGCTCGACAAATGGCTATTTGTCCTTCGTTTAATCTCCTTTTAATTCTTGAATTATTAGCCCTGTTGCTCCATATTTTGCTACTGTATGTTATTATGGGTAGTGTAAATCCCTTGTAGATTATCAGATAGGACTGAAGGCGTCAATTTGTGGAACAGCGTAATATCCATGGTAACCAATAAAAATATACTTCGTCAATAACAATCAATTTTAATTGAACTGACCCAGGTTTCGACAACTTATGTCAACCTTGATAATGACATAAGTTGTCGAAACCTGGGTCGGTTCAGTTAAAATCGTTTGGAATTGACAATATATATTTTAATTGGTTACCATGAATACCCCTTGTAGATGTCTATCATGGAGGCACTGCCATACACATTGCAGCAGATCCTTACCCCTTACATTAAAAAAATTATTGTACATTGTTGTTTTCCATATTATGACTGTCACTACAAACTTATTTCCATCATTGTTCATCTTATTTCTATGTACTCCTCAATCGCCAAGAGCGTAGGGTTCAACGGGTTCGGAATTGTTGGGCGAGATGGTGCGATCAACCGTGGTGATTATAGCGCCTAAAAACCCAAGTCTTCTAATACTTGGTAGATTGATGTCATTTTTTTCTGGTGCCCATAAGGACTGGCGGGGTTAACTACCCCTTCTTAACCCCTCTCATCCCCTTTAATCTGCCCATATATTCTAACTATACAACATCCCCAACTGACCATTGAGATCGGCACAGGAGAAGAATCACCATTGGGTGTTCTATACATTATTCCCATGGGCCACCAATGAAATCTAAAGGCCCTCTTGAGAGTTGCGAGGGAGTCGTGAGTGGGATGTATTGCTGTACTTTACTGCCCCGAAGAACGATCAGTAAGGGAGAACGTCCTCTCCACTCCAAGAACTTGGCGATCCGAACCGAGTTTTCATGTGGTACCATAAGGTCCCCCTAAAACTCTACGTCGCGCCCAAAAGTTCTCCCGGGGTTTGTCGCAAATGTTTTACCCCTAGTGTCTCCCCCACTGCTGTCCTTTCTCCCCTGCACCCTCACCCCAATACTCCCCGTTTTTCCTCTTCCCCCTTTCAGTCTTTTACGACCCTACCCCGCGCATAATTAATGCAAGCGCCCCGCGGCGCGGGTGGCTACACTTCGCTGGCCGGGACCCCTGGTCTCTCTCTCTCGGATAATTTTCCGTAAGGAGGCCCATTGTGTTTCCCTCCACTCCATCCTGCCGTCCTCCTCAGTTTGAACGAGTTAAACAAGAAGGATTTTGCTGCTCTCTTGGCCTGTGATCCGGGCAAAGTTTTGCCCCCCGTTTGCCCCCACGGGTCAGGTTTTCCATCGCCGGCATTTGGATGCCCTCCACCCGTGTGGTGTCCACAAAGCGTTGAGCAGAGTTCACACTGTACAGGTTCTGATTTGTTTCTTTACCTCAGGCTCTGTGAGTATGTTCGCCTTTGATTTCACCCCCCCCCCCATCATGTAAAACCGTATGATACTGCATTTTTTGCCCCCTGATTATCGAGTGAAATAAATAGAATCGGCTTTAACTATGTGAAAAGTAATCTTGATTCATAATATCAAAGCATGCAATAATGCATGTGAATAATATTGACAATACATGATGGTAATAGAAAATTTTATTAGGTACTATTGGTTTCAACGCATAGACGTCATTCTCATGTATCAATCAGTCCTTGAGGTTGATGCTTATGCGTACAAACCGGTAGTACCAAACATTATGTTTTGAAAAATTATAAATTGCTGTATATTACCACCGAAACAGATGTACATTTAATTATAATGAAAAGAAATTCCAAGGAATAAAGGAATGAAGTGCAAGTGCGTGAGTCAAATTCGATGAGTTCTTACATCGTAATGATATCAAGGAGAAAATAGGATTTTTTTATTTACTCAGTGGTAGAATAAAATACAAAAAATCACATGATTTCAAGATTATGGCAGAGGTTTTCATTAAAGGGTTAGAATAGTAATGGGCATGAAATGCTCTTCCTGTTAGCTTGTTTTTATTTTCTCGATGTACACATGTGATTGCTTTCGGTGCCGCATATTAGATATATTCATTGACATCTTTTTTCTCGTTAATTGTTTATCATATTAATATTATATGATAGTAAGTAATAATAACCGTTGACGTAATAGAAAGAAATTCTCGAATGAAGCTACTATTATTGGATAGCTCAGTGAAATATTAACATAAATCGTCGTTAGAGTATAATCGATTGCGTATCCAAACCTCAGAAATAATATGAAAGGCTAAGAAAATCTCCACAACTATTCAAAGCTCTTACAAGAAAAAATTGGAAAATTTTATTTAATGACCGAAGGCAAAATGAGTTGATTTCCTCAAAGAGAGTTTGATAGATAATGCTTGATCAACTCAATGCAAATCAATGCAAAAATAACTTTTAATAATGTAAGCGCTAACATCAGTTTAAATAATTTCTATAGTTCTGCGGTCACCTTCGATCGAAGGTTTACTTGACCAAGCAGTTAGTTTCCACTTATTAAATGAGTATTCCTAAATCCTCGCATATCTTCAAATATGATAATTGCTTAATATTTTCTTGCCCTGTCCTTATTGGTCGGCACTCATCTCCTCTTGAGCTTTCTCGATCTTTTTTTGAGCACAAGTTTTATTCCAGCTTGACCTTTCGGGGTTAAACACTGTTAATGAGGGTGGCTGAGGGAGTGCAGGTAAAATGAGAGAAAGAGGATAATGCTCATATTTCATTCTCATGTCAACTGGTGACCTCCCCCCTTTCTCTTACCACTTTCCTTCGTTCTCTCCGTTGAAAATGGTGTAGTTTCTGCCTGTTTTTTTAAATTTTATTTTCCTTTCCTCTATTTGCATGAGAGTGTACATTCAAGTTACCAAGCGTTTCTCTGCGAAATGGTTTACCTGTTTTTCGAGTGTGCTCCCGTTGTAAATATTTGCTGATGTTTTTTCATCCCTTGTCAAACATGAGGCTTGTGTTATCTTTCCGGAGGGAGAACTCGGAAAAATAGCCCATTTTCCTTTCTCTTTCTTTCTGTCGTGGAGTTCGTTGTAATCGGGTGAATATGCCTCTCACGTGGAGCAATTGATCTAAGTCTTGATGATTTGATGTACCCTTTTATCGGTACATCAATTATGCTAGGTATATGTTTATATGGCAATAATGTAACCTAAAAAATCGCATTGATAAATTTTAACTATCGTATATTTAAAAGATTTGGTTCTGAGAAGTGAATCCTTCTTAATTATATTTCTCCTACTATAAGTGAATCGATGAAATTATTCACGGAAGAACAACTCATTGCAGTTGACCCCTGATAATATTTTTATCCGACCGGTTTAGATGTCTTTCATCCTTTTTAAGCCTTGAAAATTATGAAAAAATTGACAACGGTCGCATGAAACAATTATATTAATTAATTATTCTATATTACGTCATCATTCCTGAGAAAACATTGTTAATTCTAGTATTGGTTAGTCCGTATCTACCTCTTCGAAGACCTTTCTATAATATCTGCGTGCTATTCTTCGTTCGAGTGATGTAGTATTCATAAGCCCTGATAAAATCTTTACTGTGTTATTATTTTGCTCCCGGAATATTATTTTATATTTCGTTCATTGACCTTTTCACTGTTTGAGGGCTAATCTGTCGACCTTCCGTAAATGTGAGAAAATGCCACCGCCGTTTTTATATGCATAATAATAATTTGTTTGTTTTAACTATCTTATGAATCTACACCAAATCGGGAATTTGCTGGCAGTGAAAGGGTTAGTATAGACAGGGTTGGACTTACTCCTGTATCTCGTATCATAGCGTAAATAGATAGGAGTCTCAATTCGTCGAACAATGGGTGTTTAATTGAAAGACTTACTCAGAACTTAAAGTAGCTCTCATGTACACCACGATAGCATATTTAGTTATTGATTTTGAGTGGTTTATGGTGTGTTCACTGAACAATTTCTTTTTTTTTTGCTCTCCGATGATTCTGGTGGTCCGTATGCCCCTGCGATCCCGATAAGCCATTGGCTTGTCATCAGGTTTCTCAGGGGCCAAAACACCAGAACTTGACAAACACCCATGCCCTGGCCAAGTGAAAAACCGACCCAGGCGGGATTCGAACCCGCGACCCTGTTTGGTGTTTATATGTAGATTCGATGTTTATATCTAGAAAAGTTGAGCTTGAAAAACAGCAGAGGTTTGCATGCGTACCTACCATTCTTTTTTTAGGAAATCTGCCATCTGCCATTTTTGTGTGTGGATGTGTGTAACTTGCTCTATTTGATCCATATGGGAAAACTTTTCTTCCAAACAAATTCTATTGTGTGTACATCACCTCTCATTTATTCCTGCCATAGGCTGGCCAAGTCTCAGTCAGTCTTCTATAGTGCTGCCACATAATGTTAAATGTGTGGTGGAACTTCTCAACTCACTATTTTTATGTGGAAAGGAGTAAAAAAACTTTTATCCTGAAAATATTCCCAGGACCCAGACCGTAACTTTTTGAAATATGATGTCCTACTTGGTTGGACTCTCTCTCTCTCAGTAAAATAATGGACATATCTGGAGCATGATGCTCTTGGGGAAGGGGTAGGATGGTGGAAGGGAAGGTTTTGGCTGGCCACTCGCCGCTTGGCGTGGAGCGGGATCTGTAAGGGAAAGGAGACCGGAGTCCGTTGACCCTTAGCACTTCGTTGAGCATTTTCTACCCACTTTTCGCAAGTGGTACTAGAATCTTATTATGAGAGGTTGTTGAGTTTTTTTATACAATCTACATCTGCATAAAACCCTGCAAGCCACCGCAAGGATGTGTGGCAGGGTGACAGTTTTCACTAAATATGTACAAAACTATACCCTACTCAAGTTAAGGAAGCTACGACTATTTGTGTATCAAAAAACTTCTAATACCTGTCAAATGAGATGAAATATTACCAACATGCACTACACCATAAGCGATAAATGTAATAAAACTATGAGTAGTAATGTGTTTTGCAACTACATAAATGCTCAGGTATACAAGAGTTATACAGTAAGCATGCGAGATGTATTGTTAGCACTACGCTACAAATTAAGACTAAAGCCACAGGGAGAAAGTCAAATAATTAGCTACGCTACCTATCGAAAAAAATAGTTATAAATTCTCTACGGCTGGCTAATGCTCTCTCGTATCATACGGGTAAAATCACATTCTAAACCTGTTAGTCCTATAGTACATTTCCCTTTTTATTTTTCCCTTTTTATTTCCCTGTTTTTATTCACATACCTCTCATACTCTCTAATCGACCATAGTATGTTGGGTTTCTTAATATATTTGGTGTCGTCAGATAATAGAACGGCTTGAAAATTTATTGAAATTTTAATCCTAAATTATAACGATCGGATAGCGATTCCCTTCCTAGTTGTTGCAGTATGGTTGTACCACTAATGAAATTATCGTAACGATCTTCTCTGCATTTCTTATCACTCTTCGCTGCTCGGTCTCTTTTAGTATTCAAGCCTACCTTAATGGATCCTAAATACTGGCTTTCTGGCTCAGTAGTACAGGTTTTTCATCCCTCTGGTTCAATTTCCAGCTGCGGCGGAGATTTTTCAGTGAAACTTCGATTCTTACTTGAATGCTGAGTGAAGTGTTCTTTAAGTAAAATACTCGTCCATCGGATGAGAATCTAAATTTGGGTTTTACCATGGATATCTTAAATAAATAATAGGCTAATACCAACCCCGGGTTTTTGTCTACCCTTCCTCCATTCCCTTCACTTCGTTGAGAGTATCCTACCCGCTATTTCTAAGTGATGGATGTATCTCATTATGAGAGGTTGGTGAGGTGGATAGAGTAATGCCTTTTTATCCCGAGGGGCTTCCAGACCCAGTTATATCCCAATCCCTAGTTAGATGGTGCAATAATTTTTGTCAACTGCTGTTAATTTTCGAAGTAAGAGAGCGTAGATTGAACCGGTAAAATAGGCAGCGCAACTTGCTTCCGAATGATGGTGAGTAATATATACATGTTCGACCATGTGGTATCAACCCTTAAATGTTAAGTAAAATTTCCGTTCAGTTTGTACTGTGGAGAAAAAACGCCAAATTAATGCTTTCAGCGTTTGCATTCCACTGGAAGAGTGATTATACGTTCGAAACTTGATTATAGCTGGAATTACATTTCTTCAATCTTTAGCGATGCTTGTGGTACTGTCCTATTATTCCGTGTTTGTCTTTGTCGGCTTCAGTTTAAATAAATATTGACTGAGTCAGAAATATCCTGAGAAGATATCGCAGTTCTATTTATTTTTCTTTTGAGTTTGTTAGGTGTTTCAGTCGTTACATTGAAAGTGACCAGTTTGTACTGGTCGTCGAATTGCAAATTATATTAGTCAAATAAAAACTGGCTTCAGTTTAACGAAATTCATTCAGGTCACTTCTTGTGAATTTTTTGGATTCTCTATGTATAGAGGCAGTTGAAAGTGCAAGCATGTTGGTAGATAGTCCGTTGTTCAATGTTGAGATTAGAATCCATCATGGAATATTTTTACAAGAGACAATGAGGTGCTTACTGTATGAAAAATTAATTCAAAATGTTTTCTTTGCTTGCTCTTATCCGATTAAGGTAATTAGTGTTTTAACATCAAATATATCCTTCGGTAAAAGTAATATTCGTTGCACAAGACAGATGTGCTAGAATATGCCGAAAACAAAATTTAGACCATGTACTGTATTAAGATAATTTTCTCACTCATCCTGCATAGCTAACCTAGTAAAATAGAAAATACTTCGGCTTTTTCCTATGCACCTACCTATGCATCTGATTTTTGTGAGAATTATGACCGGAACAAATTCGATTTTTATAGCAACGTATTTAGGAAAAATGCTAGATATAAATTTAACTCTTTTCCCTCATTATAGCAGCATAGCAGTCATTATCATTAGTTATTCAAATCTAAGATTATTCGACTCCAGCCTTCCATTCTATTCTTTGTCTTGCCAAGTCTTGAAGGTAATTTTAACAATAAACCATTTCACATGAAATTAAACAAATTTGACCTCATTATAAAAAATATCTCATATTTCTTACAAACTACGCAGTATCAGGTACTTACTTACCAATATACTTTTCGAAGTATTTTCCAAAAATTATCGACCATTTTCCGTGGGAAATTATGCATGTATGCACTACATAGTGACTTTAATTAAAAAATGAGGAGATTCTAACGCATCTATCTCGTCAGAAACTGAAGTTTGTAGTTTTTATGTTTTCTCAACTATTTAAAAAATAATCAATTACTCTTCGCAGTAATTTTTATAGAATCTTCGGTTGAAAGCGTTTCAGCGCAAGGTGTGAAAAAATGAGTCAAATTAAAACCTTGTGAAATGCAACCAGTGCTTTTTAGCTGAGATGCTTGTCGCTATTTTCGGTATTCAAAAACCTATTTTCTAAATTTTTGTATTTGTATTTCATGGTGATAAATACCACTACCATAAACACGAAAATAATTGTTGATTTGCTTTTTTATTTTTTCCTCCAGCGTCTAGCAGTATCTGAATATTTTGAAATTTTGGACTTCAATAGACATAATTAACCGCAAGAATGTTGTAATTTTATATATCTACCCAATATTGCCGAAAACTTTAGAGTTGTTTTATTTAAAATTTTGTTTTTGCAGTACCTTCTATTACTAAAGAGTAATCACATTTAAATTGATGTTAGTAACGTTCTTGAGTATCGTCCGTAACCAAGAAAGGGCTAAAAGTATTTTTTGAAATTTTATTTTATAGTAAATATTTGTGGAGCTGTTCAGGAAAATCATTTTGATTCTGAAAGAAATGACCCTTCAAACTAAGGATGGCAAACGGAAATTATATTTTTGCCCTCTCTTAAGCTAAATAATTTTTGTATAGGTTTAGAGGAGACTCTCACTCTTGGCCCTAAGCTTATTTCATTGTCGATTTAAATATACACTGGATTGTACAAATAGTTGACTCTGAAAAATCGCCTCAAAATTCGTAAGTTGAACGGCAAAATTGTGGCGTACAGCCATGTTTTGCTTAGGAGACATTAAGGTGTTATGTTATGCGATATTTTACACTTTTTCTCCCCCACCAGTATAAAATAAAATAAGATTTCATTAGCTCCTCCCCCCCCCCGATCCAGTCTTACGTAAGTTAACATAGACCTTTGTACGGCTGCGCAAAGATTAACTTATGGCTAAAAATTATGTTTGGAAATTTATTGAAATTACGCACAATCAAAAGATATTTAAAATACACCAGGTAATATTGTGAGATATTGTCGGTGCTTGAGGGATTAAACACGAAAATCTCCCTTCGGAACGCCTGTATTCATGCCTAGGTAGAACCCCTGTAACCACCGCTGATTGTTTTAATTTACGGTACTTTAACTGGATATTTACTTACGCTTTTAGAAACATTCCTTGAGGGAAACATTGCGATGTAATGTGTACTAAAAATTACGTATTTTTCGTCCGATGATAATATGTAAAAGAGTGAGAGAAGTATGATCTCACGAGTGAATAAAATCTTACGTATGATGACCTCTGACCCCATCCCCCTATGTAAGACAATGTAAGGAGAGCCACCCCAACCATCCTCTCCTCACCTCTTAAAAACGTCTTACGCAACACTTGAATAGCCCCTGTAGTCAATGAAGTTGAGGGGTAAAAAAAAAGACGCAGAACGGTAAACGATTGGGAGGGAACAAGTTTTGCGATGAGGGCGTCCAATTAGGGAGTCCAAAAGGAATACTGTTATGTGTATTTCTGCGGAAACAAAAACCGAGCGATTATGCGTTCCTCTTTTTCTCCCTCTCTCTTGCCCTTTATACTGCAGCTGCTTGACTGTGTCGCTCTCAGTAGAACGCCGTCTCCCTCTTGGATCTCTCGCTCGTTTTTTTAAATTCCTTTTTCCTCTGTCTCGCGTCGCTTTTATTTTCTGCAATTCCATATTACCCTTCGCTGCGCTGCTGGGATTTGCCGCTCAGTGGATTCCCGAGAGGATGTGACCCAAAATACTGTTGCCGGTTGGTTCCGTAAGTATTTAGTATTTATCTTGACGCAGGGAGGAATAGGAAGAGGAGCGACAATGCATTTAAATGGCGCGTCGAGAAATATTATTACATTGCTTGGGCGAATCATGTCTGTTCGATCCGTCGACAACTATAAGACGCATAATTTTAGTTGGCAACATAGGTTCTCATGGCAATTCCGTTCCTGCGTAAATTTCCATTTCCCGAAGGTGCGGTGTTGCCAATAGCAGCATGAATGTTAGCATAGTGGTTTGCAGTATACTGAACGCACGTATAGGAGTATTTCAATATGCAAATATTATTCCCTATGTAACTTGCTTAATTTAAGTGCTGTGCTGTAAATGATTGCCAACATGGCGAAGAGGTGCGAGCATACGGAGCATAAGTTTTAGCAAGTGTTCCCATAAAGCCCATAATGTTAAATAAACGTGGAACTCATTACAGACTGTCTTTTATGTGGATTTCCGACACTTTCGGCTTCACTAACGGGATTCGGAAGATTCCTCTTCGAAGAACATAAATCTTTCGTTCATTTTTTGCTCTTTTAATTGTCACATGTAGTGGATGGCCTTGGGGTCGTTACCTACTGGAGTATTTTTGTAGCAGTGTGTTCGTCATTGGTTTTTCTTTCTCTCTCACATGGCCGCTATTCAATTTACGTCACATTCCCAAAAAAAATGCGTCACGACGAAAATATTTCTGATGCGTTCGTTCATTGCTTTAGTGGGCACCCTTTTCATCCCCCCCCCCTCGCTTCCGGCGTGAGTAATAAATTATTACATTTTCCCTTTTCGTCGAAAATTACGAAATTAATCTCATTAATGTGATTCCTTTGTGTCCAAGAGGCAAGATCGGCTTGTAGCTACTCTCTCTTCGCTTCCTTCCTTCCTTTTAATGTACCCTTCCTTTTGTCTCTCGCTGCCGGCCTCTCGTAAAAATATCTCCTGGATGGATCATAGCATTACACCACTTTCCGGGGCAATTATCCTTATCTGTTTCCGGAACTTTATCTTCATACTCTGCCCTCGTGTGGTATCTCTTTGATACTCGCTCATTTCCTTTGTGAGCTCCGTAGCCATACCCGTGTCAAAGTATTCTCCCACATTCGACACTACGCTCTCAAAATGCGTTGGTAGGTTTTCTTATGCGTCTCCCTTTCCTGAGTAACCCTGGTGACCGCTTTTGTTTTGTGCGATTACAATATGAAAAATCAGATTTTCATGTTGGTCGTAGGATTATATTTATACTCTGTAGCAGTCGGATTTGGCCTTTGTCTGCTAAAAATGAGCAAAATGGTTAATTATCCTCCCTGCAAAGCCATTTCTGCGAAATTGTTTTACAATTAGTAGAGAGAATTTAAAGGAAAAATCTACTATGAATGTTATTATTTATGTTTTCTGGCTCAATTATATCTTATTCGGGTAAAAACTTCATTTGAAAATCTGCTCTATAAAAAGAAAAAAAATGTACTCAAGACGTACGAGCATTAAGACATTGAGTGACTTGAAGGAGGAATGAATTTTTTTCGAATGTAGGATGCTTATCTCCTGTAAGCAATGTGCCGACGACAAACTAAAAATATTTCTGGAATATCATACTGTATTTTCATGCTTCTTCATATTACAAAAAGCTGTTGAGTTTTCGATTACTCTAAGCCGCATCCATAATGACATCGCACTAATACTAAGTCTCCCCCTCCTTACGTCAAGAGTATGGACAGATGAGTTATGCATGAGAGGGTTAAGATGTTACTCTTTTTGTCGTAAGAAATTACCTTCCATGTGTGGCGTTAATTTCTGGTGACTCTTTATCTTTTCCCGGCATCTCCGGATCTATTTTGGCGTATCATTTGGGGAGTTTCCTCTTAAAAGTATTACGCCGAACAATTGGATGTTTTCTCTCCAGCTCGGTGTAAGGACTCTTGGTGTCGTTCCGTTTCATAGGAAGCTGTAGAAAAAGACAAGGTAGCGCTCCTCTATCATTGCTTCACCACAATATCATGTGGATCGCGACCGCGGAAGGCACGCCGTCCACCGGAGCGGATTCCTATTGCCTTGGCCGTTTACTATCATCGCTATGTGCTGCCTGGGTCGTCCGCTCGAGATGTTTCGCTCTTGGAAGGGAGACGGCTTGGCGGTGGAAGAACGATAATATGAGCAGAATGCAATTAATAAAACATCGACCCTATGTGGGGTAGCGGGGAAGGGGGGATGGCTGTAGGAGGGGAAAGCAGTGGAGTCAGAGGGAGGGACGGGTAGGGGAATGAGGATAAATGCAACTATGGTGGATCTACGGATAGAAGGACTTGAATGAATACTTAAAGAAAATCGTGTCCTTTGTTTGATTTGAACAATGAAATAGTGTATTTTCTGGCTATTTCTTCGCTAATTGAACTTGAAATTACATGGTTTCAACTACGAGAATGGACGAAGAATGGTGTTTTTCTGGATAATATAAAATCCATATCCATCCATTACTTTGCCTACCATCGAGTTATTCCATATTCATAGCGACTTCTCCTAGTGAATTAACTGGTATTTAAATATAGGAAACTTCTCAAGAACTTATGATGATGTGTTACTTAGGCACGAATGGGCATTAGGTGTTTTGCAATTACATTTTCGTTGAATCATGTAACGGAGTTAACTTCTGCTGCAAATTACGACGATGAAAAACGTAATAGCCCATAAGAAGCCTGGGTAGCGTGGTACCTACTTAGCTCATAGACTTTTATCCAATGGTCCATGGTTTGATTTCCGATTGACTGTTCTTATTTGATTGTTGTAATAATAATGAGATATGATGGTTGGTGATTATGATAATAATGAGAGGCTATTTGTATATTAACCGTGTGAATGAACTGAGATTACGCCTCGCATGATTACAATATCGTTTGCCATAATATCCCTGTAGACTGTTTGAATTCATAATGTGAATTGAATGACTGATAGATAAAATTCATGACTTTTCCGCATGGATGGCATGTTATAAAGTCCATGGAAAGACGCGGCGAGAGCGTTGAAAGTGATCACCCCTAATTCCTTATTTGCAAAAATTGATTGTAAAGATTTGTCTGG
The DNA here is from genome assembly GCA_963573305.1 of Pyrrhosoma nymphula. Lineage (NCBI taxonomy): Eukaryota > Metazoa > Arthropoda > Insecta > Odonata > Coenagrionidae > Pyrrhosoma > Pyrrhosoma nymphula. Next base: position 88,596,724 of record OY754328.1, read on the forward strand.
GGAGTTTCTCTTCAAAAACAACACAGAAAGTTTTTCGGCAATTTATATGGCAACGAGAATTATTGCTGGGCTAGATTGCCGATGGGATATGCCCTCGCTTCAGCCATCATGTAACGCTGGGCGAGGGCGAAGTATACGACCGTTTCAAGGTACAAATGGTAGGTTAGGCATATGACTGGCTCATCGTATTGAAAGATAACCAAATGTGCGTGGTTCCGTCAATCGTAGAATTCATTTAAGGCAAATTAAGAATCAGTGTTAATACACACAAGAGCCATTTAAAACCTCACATAAAATGAAATATTTGGGAGTGCACATTGACTCACAGTTATTGCTGTTGAAACTCACATCTAACAACTTACAACGCATTCACTAAACTATCTCAGTATTACCAACGCTCAGCTATGCTCAGCTCAGCATGACTATACCTAAACATTCGCGCATTAAAACCTTACAAGAAGTCTGTTTCCGTTCATGTGCGGTTTGTCTTTTACTAGCGTACCCTCCGGGGAAGCTGAAGTGAAATGGGATTGGTGGATGGGAAGAAATGGCGAGGTTGAGTGGTCTTGTCCGCAAGTGTTTTATCCGTCGGAATCATGGGGGTGGGTGGGAGGCGGTTGGTGAGATATCGTTGCAGGAGGTCAGTGGGGAAGGAGGGATGGCTATTCCGTTTGTAGCGAATGCCTCCCTTGCTATGGAAGAGTTTCCATTCTTAATGGAATCGATCCTATCTTTCTCATCCCCACTCCTTCCCAATTGTAGCTTTCGGTGAGAGAATAGCTTTTATAGGGTACGCTCACGATTAGGGTCATCAAAACCTTGCGTGAACAATGATTTAAATTGCGATAGTATTATTAAGAATAGGGAATGGACTGATTAAAGTAGGTATGACTTAACGAACAATTGGTTACCAAGGTATTCATTGCCAAATAAATGCGAAGTAAATGGTAAATTTACGTGAAAATATTGTTTGGAAAGTAATTTGACGTCACGACTATGCCAGCAGAAAAAAACTTCATTTTGCCAAAACAAGTTTGATAACCTTTAACATGAAAATGAGCGTTATGTTCTTTGCATTTTTAAAGACGAATATATTCCTGTAAGTTAATTCTCAATATTTACAAATTGCTTATTTCACGAAATACACTTGAAATTTCATGGGCATAAAGTGGATAACGTAAGTTATACGAAAGCGAAAACATGCTTTGCATACAGCAATGCAAGATGTTTGGCATTTATTTAAACCTTTCGTAAGCTTTAGCCAATGAAATGTTGGATTAATTATTCCAAAAATCTGCCCGTATTATTCAAGGAATTCGAGAGTCACTGTAGTGATTTAAACTCCATTTGTATGTCAGGAATGACGCTGCAGTAGGCTCCTCGGGCTGCGAAAAGTAATGTTTATTAAATACGTTCGTCAAATATTCTGCATACTAAGTGCCATTAGTCGCTAAATATGCAAATGTCCTTACAAAAGTAGCTTAGATGCGAATGGGAGTGGACAAAAAAATACAAGAACAATTTTTGAAAATGGAATGAATAACAAGACGGGATTTTAACATTTATTTGTGCCTGACTCATCAACGAGACTCCATCTAACACGTTTATAGCTTCATATGAAAGTGAGGTCTGGTGATATCCCGTGGTGATCCACAGAATAATTCATTCAATAAATAAGATTAATACTTATGTATCATTGGCTGTTTGGGAAATTTTTTCACTGTGATAACATGAGATTGAGAACATCAGTGGGACGGATCCAATGTATTGTTGCATGTTGGTCCAATCTTTCTCTCTTTTGGTTACGTAAAAAGGAGAAGTAATCAAAAGTAACAATACTTTGTGCATGTGAACAGAACAGGTTATCGCTCGGTTTGTTGAGCTTTGGCATGCTAAAACACCATTAATATTTTCAATTAAATAATTATCACATATGGACAGGATGTGACTACTCAATACTGAATCAACGATACCATACGAAAAAAATAGTTAAATTTGCATTCGTTAACTATCTCTTCATGTTTAAAATTGACCCACTGATTTGAACAAGAGATTTAAATAGCGTTATCTGCGAAACGGCGACATTTAATAATGTGCCAAGTTTGACATTTGTTCATTTACTTTTTCTTGAAACAATTGTACGTTGCATAAAATTTGCGTTACATTGTCGGCTCTGGTGGCGGCGGGTGCCCTCACCTTTTACACCAGTGTCAAGGGTTCGAGTCTTGGGTGGATTTTTCTCAGCCTAGGACATGGTTTTGTGTGTTTGTCACACCTTACATGTTACCGTGCTCGATTAATAAGACCTTATCGGCTTTTTTCGCGGATATTGAAAATAAATAAATAAAATCACGGCAATAACAGTTCGTCACAGACAATATCCAGGAATAGGCTTTTCAGATATTTAGTTTGTGATTCCAATTTGTTATAGAAATATGCATGCGTCATAAATGGGATACTATATTGTTGACAACGTTCACATATTGGTTGTCAAAACCCTTAAGCCATAACGGGGGTGTTTAATCAATGCATACTTTGAATGTTGCGTCTGATTTATGAACGTATGAATACTTTTTTCTTGTTTGTTGTCATTGTTACGTTTTTGGTACTATTAAGTTTCACCTCTCTATTTTTTTCCATTTATTTGAGGTGTACATAGTTTCCATTTATTTGAATTGTACTATGTTTTGATTTATGTTCCAAAGGAGTGCTACTCCTAGAAACAATAAATATTATTATTACAACAAGAGACAGAACTTCAGTGTGCTTCTCTGGGACGGATCCAATGTATTTCTCCCTATCTCTCTCTGATGGTTATGTAAAGAAGATAAGTGGGAGGGGAGGTTGAGAGGGGGGGGGAGAGACAGAGAGAGTGCCCTGGGGGAGGAAGATGGTGGCTCTGATTGATTAATGTCTTCTTTGAAGCGAGACGAGATTGAGACCATTAAGTCCGCTCTTCTTCCGCCCTTCCATAACCCCGTTTGAAGGCGAAGAGTTGGGGGGGGGGGGAGGGGGAGAGTGAGTGTAGGGAGGTCGACGTGGAGGGCGAGGGGCAGAAGAGGGGAGAGAGATAAGATGGCAGAGACGAGAAAACGGCGATGAGAGAGACAGTGCACGAGTGGCGAAATAAAAAACGAAAAAATAATTTAAAAAACTCATCTCTACGTCGCGTGCTTGTGTGTTGCACACGCGTTCATCATCCGTGGCACAAGAAATAAATTAATAAAAGAAATTCCCTCGAGACTTGCCTCACTTCTCTGGTTCAATGCAGCGTGAGATTAATTTCACCTCGTAATGCTATCTCTCCATCTACCTGCAGTCTTAAGGGGGATTTCTTATCGCTTTTTTTCTCTTACTCGCCTCGTTTAAATAACGTTTTGTGCATCGTTGAAAAATCGTTTATAACCATCTGAGGAAACTGCATTTCTTGAAGTTGGGCATAGTTTTCCTTTATTGTTGGGCCTGTCGTGACGAAGTAGTTTACACGTTTCTTTTAAACTGAGCGACAAATGTGCACCGGAGTTTGATGCAGAACCCGTGACAGTGAGAAATGTGCGGATAAATTTTTCCAGGAGACTGAATGCTTTGTATTAAAGGTATATTTGAATGTTTCCATGAAAAATAAAAATCCCTGGTTTCACTCAAGGATTAACAGATAGTCTGGAATAAATTTCAACATCTTCATCTGCATTGGTAACAAAAGTGTTTATGTGTAATACTTTTTCTGTGGGTTGATATGTGAATGGATATGTTTTATGCCACTATATTGTCAGCTTTGAAATACATATGGAATTAAAGTATTGAAAACCTGACGATTAAATTGTTGAAACTTAAATTAATCTCGTCTAATTTATATTTTTTAAACGGTAAAATTACCCATAATTATGATTCCCTAAAGGAAACTCCTGCTCAAATAACCTCCGGTCTTCTTATTTTATTATCTACGGATATCGTTATTCATCCAATGCAAACTGCTAGTTGTGAAATACCTCCTTCAGAAATAATGAAAATTAAATTGTTTTTGAGAACTATGGGGTCTCTTCAATAGCATCCGTAATAACTCAACGTCTCAATGGCAGTCGTTATCACTTCCTGGGATTCAGAAATGCCCAGGACGTACCTTGGATCCGAAAATCGTCACCGAGTCGAGATATTAATGGTTTCCGTAGAGTGTTTTATTTTCTCAGAAAGAAAAGAGGATATAAAGAGTGGATTACACAGGAATGTGGTGGTAGGGCGAGAATGGAGAAAAATAAAAGGAAGAGGGTTTGGTGTTATTTGAACGAAGGTATGGGATTGTACGGTTGAAGCTCTACCGTCATTGTATTCCACTTTCACATTATGATGCTGATTTAAAAAGACACGATATATCATGTGGTACCGTACCACACCTTGGTACCATATAGTAACGAATGTCGCTAAGTATAGTTTATCTCATGTTACATCTACATCCAGGTGGTTCCCTGCAAGCTGCTTCTAGGGTGTATGGCACAGGGTCATTTCTCATCAGGCGTGCACTAACTGTTAAACGCTCTATCGCTATTTTATGCCCTATTTTACTAAATATATTGCTAGGTCACGTATTTTAAGTAGATTTCGTATGCAATACTATGTATTAATATAATTTTACTCACAATGGAAGGACTCTATACTCATACATCACGGAAAACATTAGCTAAGAATTCAGAAATGGCAACATGCAAATAGTTATCTAAATTTCAGTGATTTTAATGGGAGTCTTGATACCTTGCAAAAGTTAAACAAAATAACAGGAACATAATACATTAATTAATTTAATAACGCACAGCAATTTAATTAGCATCCCATGCAAGAATAGAAAGTAGATAAATAAAAATAATCTAAAAAAGAGCTTAAAAACAACACTTAATTCCATTACCATGAACGTTAATGTCGGCATCGATCGTAGCTATTTTGGTCCCTTATCATACGCAGAAAAAATGACATTTTAAAAGTCTCCTTTCCGCTATCACTATCCCTAATTTTATGCATGTCATCCAACCTACGGGAGAAGCACGGATTTTTTAATATGTCCTTTGCGTCTTCAGAGAAGTAACTCGCCTCAAATTTACTAATAGAGATAAAGCCAATTACAATATGCTATTGTGATATAATATTGCATATCTGGCTATACTTTTTTTGGCTCAAAAATGTAAAAAATAATAGTCACCAAATAAATTAACTTTATATTTTACTGATTAAGTTTGTGTACGAAAGGCTTTGTCTCATAAAGTCACTAGATGATGATCATACGAAAAATTCATGAGTGAAAATATACACGTTGTTTATTTATGTAGTGTCTCGTAATTTTTAATCAATCAATATTTTAAAATTGCTTATTTATCATGGTTTTACTATGCCCCCAAAATATAAGCACCCAATGGCAAAACTTTTTCTAGATCTACACCTATGACCCCAGACTAGTTATTAGAGGTATACGTCGGCAACTCTTAATGAATTCGGCAGCGTCGGCAATCCTTGATGAATTATTTCCTCGATTAGAAAACCGATGTTAATGCGTCCTCCCATTCATTACGCTTATGTCAACTAAATAACGGTCTTATGTCATGTGCTAAACCCAATAACTCTCAGCTAAAGAAAATGCTACGTAATATATGGCTTGACGTTAACCACGTATTATAAACCTGGACCTAAAAATCTAACTTGCATCTTACTAGCTATGTGTACCCATAGCAAAAGTGATCCATTTAACTACGGTAACTTCTTAATCAAGTCACATGCACATCGCAAGTATCGCAACGTTAATAGCGCATCCTCCATTAATTTATACTGTTTAATCATCCAACATGCATCGTATGATATTATACCAATCATTATAAATTAATTCTATGCTAAGATTGCTTTCATCTACAGACCTCCGCTCTTCCTTATCCCTTGCTAATTCTTTTATGCCCTGGTGGCACTATATTTTTTTGTATCCCCTTTTTTCTGGCTGACGTTTTCCCTTTGTCTTCCTCGCGGGACTTTCTATCACGCTCTTTCTGGGCTCTATGTTCGATGATGCTCATTTCGTGTTTACGATAATATCCCACAAAACATATCTCATATCGCCTGATATTACAAAGATAACTCGCGTTGCCCTGTTGCTTTATACTGCCGCGCTATACCTCGTGAACATTGCATATTGCATGCGGTGTATCACAAAACTGCAGTGTCCCTGGTACACAAAGGCAGTAGAATAAGAAAAGAGACGTAATGGTTTGAACTCAGCTCTCAGCCCGTGTGGGGAGTCATAGATGTGAATCGGCTACTCAAGTACCGATTATATGAATCTCAGTTTTCGTATACATTTTGATTGCATTCAATTCATCATTGCTTAAGTTAAGTCTTAAAGCTATATACATATCATACGCATTTATCTCGCATCTTCAATTTAATATTACCGTATTGACGTGTTACATGCTTTGTTGCATATTCAATTGACTGGGATGTCTCATATCTGAGGATATAATGTGATTCAGCAAAACTATACCACCGTTCAACATCTGTTGCCGGCAGCCTGGCAATGCCCGGCGTCAGAAATGTCACCGTGTGTACAGGCAATAAGATAGGATTGAGAATGCCTTGCAAGAATGAGATTGAAAAAGGAGAGGTCTTTAAAAAGGAGCATTTGAACGGCTCCTTTGGATTGTCCGGTGGCACAGAATCTCCACGTGATATCTCATGAGTAGAGATGGTGATTTTTAGCATTTATGAATTATAGATTTAGCATTATGAATTCTAAATTTCGAATTTCTGTAGCATTTTTAAATAATGAATTATGTGTTTTGTAGTACAAATACATACAATACTTTTCAATATTGAATGAGACTGATTTTTAATAGTAAATAAATATGCCAAAAATAGGAATAAACTACAATGCCAAATGTAATGGTTCTTGTGCTTAATAGAGTTTGATGTCGTTTTTGCTTGTATCCTTAAAGCGAATTTCCTCGTTGGCCCAACAAATGACTATTAAGTCTATCGTACATACTATAGTGTCATATAGACTTTACAGATCCACCAATACATACGCTATCTGATTATACCCATTAATCTGAAGCTAATATCGGCATGTATCATAAAAATCTATCATGCCGTTGAAAATATAAAAGGACCAGCGCGACCAGTGAAATGTGGCGTGGGGTAGCATTGTATAATAATGCAACAAAACATAGTTTCAAGTTGTGATGACATCCTCAGTGGGTGAAAGTAAATTTCCCGTGACACAAACGCATAATTTAGTTTCGTAAAAACTAGAATTATTGCGTTTTATTGACGAATTTTGAAGATACCTAGACTAGCCTCGGTGTTTCCTTTAAGGAGTCACCAGCAAGTGCGAAATTCCTCAGGAAAATCATTCTTTTTCTATTCGAAAATCCTCAGGGAGACGCACGACTAGGTAGCTTAAGTGACTAAAGCTCTCGGCGCGATATCGAGGGATCCGAGGTCGAACCTTGGTCAAAGCGACTTATATTTCCCGTGTGGAATTTCGCACTTTCGCTGTTTTCGAAAATGCTAAAATATCGTTAGTATCATGATCATCTCTACTCATGAGTATCGCTTATCGCCGACTATGTATCGTAAATCTGCAAAGCCTTAGTTACACGTAAAGAGGCAGGGGAAGAAGAAAGATGATGAGAGGTGGTGGATGCGACTCGTAGATGCAACTGTTGGCGGCCCCCCCTTATCTCCACTTTCGGATCGACTCGTCCCATTCTCCGCGCTCCGTCGCCTCTTGTCACTGCAACTGCGGCGGTCGCCTTTTGCCGCACCGCGAGCGAATCCATCCCACGCCCGCTCTTTTTTTTATACGTATTAGGTATGCGAACCGAATTGTTGTCACGTCTGAGCGAGTGTGAGGGGACGCTCCCCGCGGAGAGTCCTTCCTCGCGTGCTTGCTTGCTCGCTTTAACTGATTTCGGTGTTCTCTCTCTCTCTCTCTCTATGGGCTGAGGCGTGGGGAGAGGTAGTGCAGTATGGGGGATAGAATACTCTCTATCGAGAAGGATAAATGGTAGGAAAAGAAACTTCGTGGAATTAACTCTTAACGAGGGTGAGAAATACTAGGTAATTTTATTTATTTATTTAGATGAAATTAACGGGTAAAACCCTCTACATATATATATATATATATATATATATATAGTTTAAAATTATTCAAAAATAGTGCATAAACAGAATTTAGTTACAACAAAGTATACAAATATATATTTACTAACAATTAATTACAGTTTGTAAAATTTTCCATTTTATAAAAGACTCTCAAAACACTTAGATCACATACAAGACACATAGAAGACATAGATCCACTTCCCATTAATACCATAAAAACATTAAATGTTATCCAAGTAAATGGCAATAGATTAAGACAGGACAATAGTTGCTAGTGGGATTTTCCACACTTTTTTATAAAAGTACCTATTCCGTTTCGATGTTTCTTGTCATTATCAAAGGCAGCACTTCTAAAGGTTTCGATTTTTCACTACAAGGTACGTAGTGCTACTTTTGATAGTGAATTAAATTGAAACGGAACAGGTACTTATTATGAAATAGTGTGGAAAATTACTAATGCCCGGTTTTATTGTCCCTGGTTAAATATTTTCTCGGTATGAAAAACGAAGGTAATACGTTCTCGCGTTGGTAAAGCTCACGTCAAATATCCGACTGTCTGATGTACTAAACACCACCCTATCTCTCAGTATGTACTAAGTTAACATAAAGGCGTCACATCTTCACCATGCAGTCAACGTAATTGAAAAATTATAAATCGGGTCTATGCATTTTGTATTATCGTTTCACTGTAGAGATGGTGTGGGCCATGGATTGGGATGGGAAATAAAATCATAATAATCGATATAACTGTGACAGGATGTATCAAAAGGCTGTGAATATTGTGGTAAAATATTAACTGAACTAAATTATCGATATTTAATGCGTTGAAACAAAGGCTTGGTAAAATAAAAAGTGCTGATTTTATCATGAAAACATCGATCATTATCCTTGATTGATTATTCCCATTTTTCACTTTGTCTTCATTTTCTCATGAATGCTTCTTTAGCCTATTTTATACGGGGCACGAAATTGCACAACTTCAAACTGCATGTTTTTCTCAATCGGGCGTCCAATCATTTTCAAATTAGAGTAGGGGCTATTTTGCCATCTCTCGTTCATGCATTCGCGCATGCGATCTTGCAATTCACATATTTACACGATGCAATTTGAAATGCACTTTCGTACGTTCATGAGATTGTGCAATTACGTGCCCCGTGTAAAACGGGCTTTAGACTAGTGTATGTGTTTTTGATATCTCTATCACTATAGCCATATTCACTCAACATATGGGAGCTATTCCACTGGTTCTAGTTCATGCCCACTAGGGTGTTGCTTATTTTTTATTTTTTCTCGGATTTTTTATTTCTACCTCTTAAAATATGCTATGGGGTGCAGAATGGATATCCTAAAAATTTCAACCCGATTGTTTAACATTTAGCTCAAAGAGCATAAATGCAGTAACATTCAATTCTCCTGATTTGAGGAAATAACATGAATGCAAGGGGTAACGCACAATTTTACAGCCCTTTTGGGTCGAAATTCGCTCGGCACAATCGGGCTGAAATTTTTAGGATATCCATTCAGCACCCCGTAGCATATTTTAAGAGGTAGAAATAAAAAATCCGAGAAAAAATAAAAAATAAGCAACACCCTAATGCCCACCCTTCTAATGCTTAACTTTAACCTAGATAATGCTTAAGAAACACGATTTTTGTGAAAAATAAGATGGTTTCATGTCAAACCTAGTATGGAAACAATATTTTCAATGTATAACAAAACATCTGGAAACGTGCGATACGGTAGTTATCAAATCATTTCTTATTCGTGGATCACATCGTCACAAAATAGGGATAATTTCCCAATTTATGAAATCCTAATTTCTCTGAAGAGTAAGCAAAATAAATTGTAAAACCGTGCTAAAGTCTATCTGTTTCTTAGTAGGGAGTAGAGGTAGAGATTAATCTGGATTACTTATCGAAATTTTATTTTACACATTTCAAACTTTACCATTTTGTGTCGAAATTATTACTGAAAAAGAAATATCGATGCAGACTTCTCGAATCACTCCACCTTTTACCCGTGGGTGAGGGATTCTATCTCGTTCAGTGCAGCCGTGAAATGTCTCTGCGGCTTCATATTCCCTCTAGAATCCCGTTCCTCGCCGAGGCCTTGTTCCCTCCGGGGCGCTGCATTTATTTATATAATCGAATCGATAAAACTCCTTTGGGAAAGTAACACCTGTGGTATACATACGGTCGCGGAAGCGTTTTTTCCTCCTTCTACCGAAGTGAAACGATCCGCAAACGCCGTATGTGTCGCACATGTTACGTTATGTCTTCTTTATCGTTAGACATTTTTTCATTCGGATAGAACGATGTGTGTACTGCTTTACTCAGGGAAGTGAGTTTCCCCCCGAAGAGTTAGGTACTAAAAAAGGTGTGCCTGCGTGGTATCTAAAAATCATGATACTTTCATTTAATAGTTTTGGTATTGTGAACCTTTTAAATTGAAGGGAAGGACTTCTGTTTGTTCCAAAGGAGAAATTTTGTATACGTATCTGCTTCGCGCGTTTTTCCCCGAAGAGTCTGATATTAATTGCGCTGTACTACCGTGGTCTGCGTGAAGTCTTGTTATTCCTTATAGTATGCAATGGAGATATTTGTGAAATATAACCGTGATAATAATAACACAAATTAATGTTTTTAACTCTATCATTTTTTTTTTCGAAATTACTCGTATTGACTGTCATAATCCGGTACAATGAACTGAGGCACGCTGCTCCGTTTTTCGTCGCACCTGATGATAGCGTCACAGCCGAAACTGGTAGTCTTTGGAAAAAATAAAATAGTGGAAAGCACAAAGTTGAGTTCATTTAATTATGTTACCTTTTAACCTTGCATGTAATTTTAATTCAATATAAAAGCTAATAATTTATTTTCCTGTTTTTATTATCGTTATACTTTGAAAATGTTACTGTGGATATTATTATGTAAGAATTGTCTTTTCGTTTTAAAAGAGAGATCTGTGTCTCCTTGTTGTAGGACGTGCGTTTTTGAGAAGGGAGAAATAGTAATTGTAGTTTCCCATTGCGGTATTCCTAAACTCCCATAATTTCTTTTTATGCTTCTGCTATCATTAACTGTTTAAAAGTTAATCGAAGATATAAGATTCAAATGAAGAACTTGGAAATCATATTACTTGCCTAGTATTATAATTCTGTCATATCCGAAGAATATAAGCCAAAGTGACGTTGTTGTGGGGAAAAGTAATACAAGTTGATGCATCGAAAAACATCCTTCCACAAGGTTCTTAATTCAATACTACACATAAAGAGTAAAAACCACTTAGTAAAATACTCAAAGTGAATAATAGTGAATTCATCATATTATTAAACACCAATCGAGGATTCAAAGGCATTGTGATATGACAAGAAATATTTCATTTCAAATGCAGTGGAATACTTTTTAAGTATTTGCCCAAGATTTTCTAATGCCATTCCAACAAGCTTCAGTCGCAAATTTCTGTGTTTGTTTACCATAAAAATCATAAACCCAGGAATAACTGCCCAAGTTTCTTTATGTAACACAAGTTCCATATTTCTTTGCGGGAGTTCATTTTTTTCCTTTTCACAGTTACTCATTACCGTGCATTGCCCTTGGACGAAGGAAAGCAGAGGGCCACCCGACATGGATTTTACGTTTACATTTAATTTTAATTAGCGCGTGGAATTATTGCGACAAGGGAAGAAAAGATATAATACTAATTTAAATGGAAAAATATTGGTGCTTATGGAAGAATCGAGAATTTAGGATACGCCACGTCGCTGCTTTTCATGTCTTATCGTAGCATTGAGTGTTTATGACGTGGCCGTACGGACTCGCCTCCTTATCGTACTTAAGTTTACACGCCTTAATCCATAGCAAAACACTAACATACCCATTTCCTGGGATTACCCGATATTTCCTGCAAATTTAAGAATGGCATGGGTTGCGCCAAATATTCTCCCTGGAAATATGGTCGGCAACTCTTCAAGAATTATACTGATAAATATTTAATGAACGCAGACCCTTTGATTAATTTTACGGCTAAGAAATTAAAACACATAGTCCTCTCATTGAAGGCGAGGTGAGAGTCAATGAAAAAAACCTAACTTTTGAATCTTATATAAAAAACCCAGTATTCATGAGACTGATATTAATTACCCTCACAAAATACTGATTCATCAAAAAAATACTAGAGTATTGTGAGAAACCGTCCGAATGTGAGTTGAATTGGAAAACAAATTGCCGGGGAAGAGGAAAGCAGCGTTGTTTTCCATTAGTGCACCCAGCTCCTATTGAAATGAGTAAGATTTGTTACTGCTACACGGAAAATCTGTGTGCACATAATACTCATGATGACATATTATATACTATCTATGCTAGTATTTTATCACCCGTAAATTTTCCCACACTGTGGGCATGTATTCCATACCTACTATGATAGAGAGTTAGAAAAGAAGCAGAGGACATTTGGTTGGTTTTCCGCTGTTTACATTTTTTTCGCTATCGTTTCACTTTCACTATGAAATTCAGTGTACTGTCCTAATCTTCTGGATAAAATATATTTTTAAAAAACTTTATTTTTTATAACTATATTTTTTAAACTTTATTTTTTATAACTATATTTTTTTCCGCTGTTTACATTTTTTTCGCTATCGTTTCACTTTCACTATGAAATTCAGTTTACTCTCCTAATCTCCTGGATAAAATATATTTTAAAATATGCACCGCGAAAATAAAAACAACGAGAAAATACATATTTTCCCTTCGCCATAGTCTATCGTATCGGAATCATAATATGCATTTTCATTACTCGTTCACCAGCCTGCTTGAGGGTGTATGCAAAATGTGCGTAATCGTTTTTCAATAAAATCCATCAGAATTTCCTTTCAGGCTGCGTGTTTCAGTCATCCCGAAAGGAACGCGCTTGAGGAGGGTATAGGCGTAAGGAAAATAAGATGATGGGACCCAAGAATTGAATTCATATATTAAAGAAGACACTGGCTTTGGCAGGCCATTAAGGGGAATAAGAGATTGCGAATATGTAATACGTTCTATTATGCATCAGAAACAAGAAGCTTTTGGGGAACCCATTAGAAAAAAACTTGGAAAAGACAAGTTTTGGATCTAAGTGTGTTTTTTTTACCAGCGGAAGGGAAAGTGCAATTAAACATTAGAGGGAAAGAAAGCTTTTGTATCAGGAAGTATGTAATGGATGAATATTTAATAAATGAATAAACTAAACTCTTGTGAAATCAATGAATATTCAGTAGGGTGGATCGAAAAACAGTTTTTTTCGAAATCGGTCTGCGGCTAGTGCTTAAAGTTTGTAATGAAAGAGAAACAATTGCACTTTTCCACAATTTGTGGAAAAGTGCAATTGTTTCTCTTACATTATGAAGAACTTCCACGATATCTCGCCTGAATCTGTTGAATTTATCTTAAAGTTTGTGGTTGGTGGTCCTTATAAGCCATAAAAAATCCAACTTGATCGGATTATATCTTCAGGTTGCGCTTTTTAGTCAACATTTTAAATTTTTATGAAAAATATCAAAAATTTGCAAATTTTCGTGATAGTTTCCAGGTATTCCCGGAGTGATTTTATGGCAAATAATTACACATATTGCTTGTATGTTGCTTAATGTTAACGATCGAGTGTGTTTGAATCAGGCAAAATTGTTTCTTAGTTTGCCAAAATTCGTTAAAAAACGCCAAATATATGGAAAGTCATGGATGTTGGGAAGACAATAACCCGCTATAATAATTCGACCCCACCGACTTTAATTCCAAGACTGATTAGATAAAAGGAAAAGAAGTAAACTGCAACTTTTAGTTCGACTAATCGACTATCCAGCACTCACCAAGAGGAGGTCGATGCACATTCAATAATAACGCCAGAATTTGCGTTGCTTATATCCTGCACCGTTAGGACTCTTCTTCTTTCACCCTAATGCTCCCATCGCCCGTCCGAGGCAAGGTGAAGGATGGATGAAGATGGAGCATTAATTTTTAAAAAGAAGTTTAGCTTAGGAACAAGTAGTTAGACCAGTATCAATCTGATATCTTTTTCGCGTGAATGTGAGAGGTGTGGTGTGTCAAACAGAGCAGCTGCACATTTGGCGTCAAGTCTTTTGAGTGATACAGATAAAAAAGTACCTGGAAAGGAGAAATTTAACATTTTTATAGACAGAAACAATGTCAAGCGACAGCGCTCACGAACGCGACAAACGCTACAAGAGTAACAATGTCCCCAGAGCAAGAAAACTTTGTCTTTTTACTTCGATGGAAGGAACGATTCTACTTTGGTGAAAGAGACATGTGAAAAGACTGGAAATACTTACCAACGGACCTGTCTAGAAGAGTATTTAGATTACATAGAATAGATTTCTCTCATCGAGGAACCTGGTTCATTCTACCTTACCCACGTTACGCCCAAAACAGCTGACGCAGAAGGAGCAACTGCCGCAATTTGGAACTTTCTCTGCGAAGAAGGCATAGATTTGACGGAATTGTCGTGCATAGGATCCAACGGAGAGAGGAAGAGCACGAGGAAGCTCACCGGCATCATCAGGCGTTTAGAAGAATATATCCCGCGTCCTCTCTGCCCGAAGGGATTTCATGGCGACGTAGGAAAGAGTTTGTCTACCTGCCAAGACCGAACCATCGCCCAGTTCGAAAACATTGAAGCTGTTCTTCCTGATGTTGACGTTGATGTTCTCAGCAAAGACCATTCTTACCCCTACAAAATGTGCCAGGCTGCAAACTGTGGAGTGTGTCCAAATGATCTTGCAATGTGTCTTCATGGGCCCATTCACCAACCTCGATGGCTGACTCTTGCAGGGCGCATCCTTCGACTGTATGTAGCAACGTCAAACCCATCACCTGCTCTTAAGACATTGACAGAATTTGTCGTTAAAGTTTACGCTCCCATGTGGTTTCACATAAAATGCAATGGGACTATCAAGGATGCGTCAAAAAACCTATGGCTAACATTACGGAAAATGGAGTAGGTACTTACCAAATGATTTAACGACTATTCTCTATGAAAGCCTTCAAAATCATGTTTTCTGGGGGAAACCAGAAAACATATTTGTTGGTGTGTTGGCAGAAAGTCGCTCAAATGTGCGTCAAAACGCGGTGAAGAAGATCCGGGAAGCAAGAAAAAGCCAGCTAAACATCACCATTAGAAAATTTGCACCGTCAATAATCAACTTTAATGCCAAAGATTACGCAGATTTAGTGTATTTAGGAAAAGAAGAAATAACATCACTTCCAGTAGCACACTTACTAATGAAGATTTATGAGACCGCAGCAGGAAGAGACGATTCCCTAGGTAAACTGCAGATTTCGTTTGACCTGCCGTGCCATAGACAGGCAGTGGAACGGTGCGTCAAGGATGTAACTGCTGCATCAATTGGTGTATGTGGTTACGACTCCCGAGATGGCTACATTAGAGCTCGATTGGAGGACAGGCGGACTTTAAAACCTAAATAGGCCAGCCTACCCGGGTTGGTGGGCGGGCGGCACTCGATGGCACTCTTGGTGAGTGCTCGATAGCCCATTAGTCGATGAACTAAGAGCTGCAGTTTACTTTGTTTCTTAAAACCTTATCTTTCTTGGAATTAAAGTCGGCGGGGTCGAATTATTATAGCGGGTTATTGCCTACCCAACATCCGTAACATCTCTGTATATTCTGTTTTTTGACGAATTTTGGCGAACTAAGAAACCATTTTGCCTGATTCAAACACACTCGTTCGCTAATATTAAGCAACATACAAGCAATATGTGTAATTATTTGCCATAAAATCACTCCGGGAACATCTAGAAACTATCAGGAAAATTTGCAATTTTTTTTATATTTAAAAAATTTAAAATATTGACTAAAATGCGCAGCCTGAAGATATAATCCGATCAAGTTGGATTATTTATGGCTTATAAGGACCACTAACCAAAAGTTTTAAGCACTAGCCGCAGACCGATTTCGAAAGAAAAACGGTTTATTGGTCCACCCTAATATTCAGTGATTAATGCAAAGACAGGGTGAAAAAACAACGGCGTAACAATTGGGACATTATAAGGAACTTCAGAAAATAAATCGTATAATCTGTGAGTTATTGGAATAGGGAGAATCATCGTAGTTGTCACAAGAGTAACTAAAAACTATTGATATTCTATATCATTTACTCCAACGTGCCCGTTCAGCCCGTATTGCTTCAGCCGCAAAGTAATTAATACCTACTGTGAGTGGTTAAGAAGAAAGGATAATGAAGGAAACTACCTACACTTAGAAAACGTGGAGCAAGTTAATTGGCTTATGGGACATATATCGTTTAGGAATTGATGTTGTTGGCGTAGTCCAGAGAATAATGTCGAGTTTCAGATAAGTTGTATTTATTGGACTGGAAGCTATTGACGAGTCGATACATATTTGGGTCATTTGTGTTTTGTATTTGGAATTTATTTTCAAGGAATTTCTTTCTCAGTCACATCCATCACTGGAATCGCGTGGCATCAAAAAAGCTCCTCCTCTCCTTTCCCTCTTCAAGATCTACATGAGAAAAAGAAACTGTCGCCGTTTCGTTGCGCTATTGAAATATCGGATCACAGGAAAATTAAAAGAATGCCTCCATTGTCGACGCCCATCCATTGGCTTTCTCTGGTACGCTCGTTGCAGTGACAATGCAGTCGCTAGGGTATTTTCTCTCATACGATATGGCCAATTTTTCATTACAAAGAGCGGTAGAGTTTCGATTTTTAAAGTCTCCTGAAGTTTCATTCCCCGTGGAATTTTCCATTAAATGCTCCTCATTGTTCTCCTCTGCTCTCTTAAAACCCTGAACTCACCGTGAAGGCATCTCCTCAATTACTTCTCCCCTCTATTCACATGTATTGTTTTTCTCTCTTTCCGTCTGTTCGTTTTTATCTGTTTCACAACTCGGTATCCTCGTGTTCCTTTTTCTTTCAAACAGGAAATGTATCGTCTTCAATAGTTGCTCTTCCAAATAAATGGTAGGCTCACGGACAGTCCAGATAATGATTCCTCCGAACTCGGGAAATTTTCAGTAAAGTTTCACTCATATTACTATCCCATTTCCAAAATTAAGTGCTTTTTTTAACTCCTCGTATCTTTTGTCTCCCTTAACATCGTCTAGGATTCCAATTCTTCTCCTCTTATTTCCACGCTTACCCAAAATTCTCCCTCTTTATCAATAGCCTTTACCCTTCCATAGGCTCTCCGGGCAGTTCTAATTTCTACAAGTTTCCTTTTCAATTCTTCCATACTCGAGACATGTCTTCCTTCCAGCGTTCCATATTTGGGGAATATTTATGGTCAAACGAAAAAAATGGTTATTTTTTAAAATTAATTTTTGTGTCGAAACTCGTCTGAATTGTAGCTATTTATCTCGCGCGAAAGGAATTAGTTACGCCGATATTAAAACCACTTACAAAGCTGTTCATCAGAGTATGAAGCTATAACCATAGAGTTCGTATATACTTACCCTATGCTATAACGTAGGGAGTAGGGGGTTTCCTCTTACGTAGAATTCTAGTTAGCCCTCGTATTTTCCAACTGAAACCTGTCGCGTTCCCATTTAGGAGTGTTCTTTTTCCTGTGTGGAAATAAGTTTGTGCTTTTGTTTGATCTCGCAGCTTTGGTGAAATTATAAAGGTAATAATCATTGGGAAGTTCATGCATGAGTATCGTTCGTGATCATCCCAGATATTTTCCCCTCTTTTTGACGAGTTTATTGCTGCATAAAAATAACTCAACCTAATGATGTAGGTGAGGGAGAGAGACGTAGAAACTATCTGAATTTGTTTTGCTGTTTTGAGGCTGGTTTGGTCTGGTACAAATTATTAATAGGCATAAATACTTGATATTGATCTATATTTAGTTGAGTTTATTCATATCTCGCGAGACAGCAAGAAAAAATATATTTAACCTTCACAATAGCATCGACATATTTGCAGTAATGCTTATTTCGGTTTTCCATAATGTTGATGCTGTTTCAAAATTGCGCGTCAGTTGAATATATTTGTGTATAATTCTCGAAAGAAAAAGAAGCACCAATTACTTTATCAACGTTGGTAACTTGCAGGACTTCCACTTAAAATGCTTCAAATCATTCTTCCGTGCGATGTAGTAGATAGAGAAGCTAAATATCCACATAGATTACTGTAAAAGCATCTAGAATTATTTCTTCGTTAGCCTTTATTCTCTCAAGATTTAGGAAATTCTATTATAAGTTGATTAATTATGCTTATTCCATATCATCACCCACAATATACTACACCAGAACATATCGATAAGTTATCGATAAGGCTACGCAATCTTGCGGTTAACCTGTACTAGCATTATAAAATCGGAGCCTTAGACAATACATTTTTCAAAGTGAGAGTCATCGTAATCTGTATTCAAGCTCCCATCTTCAACAAAGAGGTGAGATTATTCCGGTGACATAGACGTCGTGTACCGCAGAACGTTTGCCCTGTTCCATATCATCACCAAGCCCTGGAGCATTGCGCCACGGCTCTGAGACCAGCTGTTTTTTTGTGTGTGGACTCCCTTATCTCCACATCCTTATCCTTTCTTCTGCAGTCTCATTTTTCGGTTTCACCTTTTCTCCTCCCTCTTTTGTCCCTCCTACCTGTGAGTATCACTCAAAAGAGTTCCACTCCCTTCCCTCCCTCTGACTCGCTCAACCTTTCCTCCCTGCTCCGTCCTTTTCCTCCACATTTAGAACCAACCATTCCCCAATTAAAACTCCTGCCCTATTCTCTCTCCCGCTTGCCTTTGCTCAAACCTTCCCCTCGAAGGAAGAAGAATTTCCCGTTCCTCTTAAAGGGCTGTCTTCTCTCTTTCGCCCTTCCAGCGTAACTCCCCACTACCATTCCCTTCTCTCCGCGCGCTCCTACCTTCAAGCAACCCTTCCCCAACCACTCCATCAATTCGTACCGGCGTCATCAGAAAGTTTCCCATTTCTTTATCTATCTCTCTCTTTCCCTGTCTCTCCCTCTCTCTCCTAGTGCCTCACGGCTGGTTCATCATTCATTCTTTTTCATCAATTCCCTTTTTTCTCCCCTTCCCAAACTCCTCTCCCCTCGTCCCGCTGAGCACGATACACTCAACGTCTCTCGACCTTCCTCTTCTCCGCCCGTCCCGGATACCCTGACCGTTATTATCTCCCAAATGGAACGGAGAGTTCGTTCGCGGAGCTTTCTATCTCTTGCCGCACTACTACCCCTTCATTCACTGTCGGCCCCAGGCTTTCCCACCCGTAAACTGTCTGCTCTCCCCCCCCCCCACTTCCCGATCTTGGCAGTTTTTTTCGGTCAAAATAGAGTTATCGCTTGCGTTGTGTGCGTCACATATGTACAGGGATAATATAAGATCTGGTGATTTCCCGGCGTGCTTGATGCAGAAATTCCTCTCGGATTTTCCACCGGGTCAGGAGCGTTATTCAGTTAGGACTCGACACGGTCGAATCTCGTAAATCCGTCGTTTTGTAGTCACAGCAACCGAAAAATCTCAATTTTTGAATGGAACTCTGAAATATTTGAGGTGATGACGTGAAAATTACGTCCCTACGAGGCTCGGGATATTCGAGGACATACCAAAAACCTCCTTGTGGCCCTATTCATTATGGCCTCGGACTTTCCATGTCTAGAGAGTGACGAACTTTATACGTCACAGCCACGATATTTTTATATTTCATTCAATAGCTTAGAATTTTCGGGGATGTGACATCTCATCCACGGATGACCGTGTTGAGTCCTTCCTCAATAAGGCCACAGGAAGGACTCGACTGGGTTGAACTCTGGAAATATCGTGGATGCGATGTCACATCCCCTGACAAACCTCAACTTTTGAATGACCCTCTTTGATTTTTCGAGACTCTGCTGTCAAAATTTCGTCACTGTTGAGACTAGAAAATTTCGACGCCTCACGAAATAGGGCGCCTGAATAAGGCCCCAGGATCTCCATACTGGCCGACGCACGGTGGGGCCGAATCCCAAAAACGTGGCCAAAACTCAAAAAATAATTTTTTAAACTCGTCGGCTCCCACGAGTATGAACGGTGATACAGTTTACGAAGGGGCCGCGAGGATCACATATAATATTCAGAATCATTTGTCTTCAATCTCTTAGATTTTCTGTGGCCCCTCATTTATGTTAAGATTCCACTTACTGGCTGTCAATTGTGTGTTTTGAGTGGCTGGTTGGGTAGACAGATAATGGAGATAAAAAAGAAAGAGGCACTCCGGGAGTGCCGACAGAAGTGAAAACTTGAAATAACGTGAGCATTTTTGAATGTAGGGAATAATTTCTAATGAAGTGTTTTCTTAATCAGTAGAAAGTAGTTTCATGTATATAATAAATTAAATATTCATTTATTGCGCTATTGTACACAATTATTTTACATAAAAATTGTACACTTCAGAATAATCAACTTTCATCCATTATTTCAACAACTCTTTCATCATCACCGCCATCATCATCGGCAATATCTAAAACTGATACAATAGGCTTATGGTAACTAAAGTAAGAAACGAATAATTTTGATTCGAATTTGCTTAAATGTCTTGTAAATACTACATCAATAGTAGTTTTATATTTCGTGGTGCCAAGATTGCGATCATTAGACATCGTTAAACCATTCTCACTATTTAAAAATTCAATCAATGATAGATTTTTATCGTCTGCAAAGTTTATGTTTACGTATATATGAATAAGCTACTCAAATTGAACTTATTAAAAGAAATTGAGTTATATTGTACTAACCTTCACTATTCTTGTATCGAGTACACTCTCCTGCCCGGGTATGGACTATTATATTATCCGGCACAATATTTGTAGCAACCCAAATTGTGAAGCGCTATCGGGAAGAGTAGATTTTATCGCCGATAACACTCGAAAAAATACAAACTTTTTCCAAGCTCGGGTGAGATAAATGAGGAAAACGAACGAAACACAAGTATTATCAATCAATAACTTAACTTATCAATATATTTCACAAATCACAAATAGAACCAACCCAGTTACAAACAATTTACCCATAGGTCGAGTGCCAGGCGACCGTAATGAGTTTCCAGGCGGAAAATAATTTAAGTATAGTTACAAGTACGAGAGGTTGAGCTTCTCTCTTAAGTACAAAAATGACTAAGTCAGCAGGCTCACACAACGGTGTTACCCGGCCGTCTCGGAAGCAATAGAGGGCGAGCTCATCCATGAGTCAGCTGAGGAGGGGGTCTGTCGACAAGGACGAAGGTGGGATGGGTAAGGTCAGGAGGTTGGCGATTGGTAGCCTTGGAGGGGAGGAAATAATGGGATGGGTGATAGATAGGGTGGCAGTTTTTAATTGGAGCACCAGGAACTGTTTTCTGGCATCGGCCGCAGAATACAGGATCACAGCCTTTGTGCCTTGGTCAGGATGACCGCATTTTTGGTATCCTTCCTCACTTTACTGGCTATATAAACGATGCTAGACCTGGTGAGGGAACGGTGCGGCGAACGGTGCGGCGAACGGTGTGGCGGACGGTGTGGCAGAAGTCGTGGAAGAAGTCGCTGGCAGTAGTCGCTGCATTTTGTAGTCGTAGGCATTTTGGCGCACATGTCGTAAGTCCTTCAGCTAAGTCCGGAGGATAAACAGTCCGCAGAGGGGAAACTGTCCAAAGAGGGGAATTGGCCAAAAAAAAGGGGGGGAAAATGCCACAATTGAATGAACTAAACCGTATATTAGATATATATATATATATATATATATCATGTAATATGAATAAAATTATAATATAGTTTATTTGACGGTGACGGTGACGCGATTCCAATGGTTTTTACCCATCCACAAGTACTGTGTATATAGCGAGTATACTGTGTATATAAAGAATATACAATTATACGTATATTTAGCAGCAGTGACGGTGACGGTGACGCGAGTCCAATGGTTTGTATCCATCCACAAGTACTGTGTATATAGCGAGTATACTGCGTATATACAGAATATACATAATTATACATATATGTAGTAGCGGTGACGGTGATGCGAGTCCAATGTCTTTTACCCATCTACAAAAGTGCTCAACGCGACATAAGAAGTTTTCACTTCAAAAAAATTGCATTTCATAGGTCGGTGAGTTTGCACTCACACTTACAATTCATTGTTAAAGTGGAAGGTTATCAGAGCAAGTGTGCCAATGACGCTTTCGCCGACATTAAAGGCAAATTTCAAATTAACGTCGCAACGAACTGATTGCAGTAATTAACATTTTGTAAAATGGAATTGCCTCTTAAATTTTCGCAAAATTTAAATGTATGCTTAAAAAAATGAATTTCAACACTTACTTTCTCAAATGGTTAACTTGATATTTTACTAAAATATTTTAACATAAAGTTGAAAAAGTTATGCATTTTTCGCAAAGTTACGCGGAGATACTTTTTATGGTGGGGTTCATAATAGTTCAACATGTAATCAAATGGATTGTAAAAGAAATTGGAATTGGTGAACTCAAGAATGTGTTAGCACTCATCTTTATTCAAATTAAAGCCTTTTTTGCTCTGCCATATTCATTCATTCATTATATTAATCTACCGGTTAGAGGTAGGTTATGGTGAAAGTCAGAGAATATTCAACGGACTCTTACACGTGCCGTGCCCTATCTACCTCTAGTATTTTTTTCTTCATCTCAGCATTAATCCTACCTTTCTTCATCCCGTCCATAAAACCTAACCTGCTCCATACAACGCCACACTCCATATCAAGCTCTTTCTGCCATATTGGGTCACCCATTTTATTTTTGACAATTCTGACTTCACATTCGTAATCTTCTTATAAATATTTTATGGAACAAGAGCATTCATTTTGCTTTATCAAATGATTGGTAGGTTTTTGAAGAGCCTTTATCTTAACATCCCAATTTCTGGGAAATCATCTCAAGCTCTCTCTTATATAAGGCTTGCCATGATATCTGTTACATCATGCCAAGTTTTCTTTTTTGAGCTGAGAATGAGACTTCGATAGTCCTTTCTACGGTGTAAATCCCCGTCAGCTATTTCATGAATAACTTCACTCCTAAATTGATCAATTCTTCATTGTTAAGTCTGATACAGTTATTTTATATCATAAAAGTAGTTTTTTTATGAGAGCAAAGGCAAAAAAAATAATAATTTTATCGTTAGGTGGTCAAGTATCAGCACTTAATCGTGTAATAAAAACAATACAACTGAACAGTGAGAAAAATATGCATGCATTTGTGGAGTAAACGTAAGGATTATCAGGATATACCCTTAACTAAGAAACCCACGCACTGTTTCATCATATTTAAGTTGACTATTTTGGTTTGAGAATGAGATATGGTTAGTCCTCTCCACAGTATAACTCCAACTCCTCTTTGGTCAATTCATAAATCATTATAAATATAGGGAAATTATTGCTGTAATCATAGAAAAGTCGTTGTTGGTAATAATTTCCCGCCTTGATGGTTTGATTCATATTTTTTAACCTAACACAATGGTTTATGATTATTAACGTGTTTTTTTGTAATGGAACATGCAACACGTTCATAGTTTCATGGTTAGAAATTTTCAAAGAAGTACTTCACTATGTAGTAATTGAAACAACCCAACTGACTAATGTTAAAATATGCATGCATTTGTGGGATAAACGTAAGGATTATCGGGCTTGTATCCTTGGCGAAAAAACCCGCGCATTGTTTCATTATCTCCCAGATAGAATGAGGAGTTTGTCCAGCCGCACCACTACCCCTTTTCTCCCTGTCGTCCCCAGGCACTCTCACCCACGCTCTTCATCTCTCTCCTTCTTGACAGTTTTTTTTTTGTTTTTCAACCAAAGATTTTTTCGCTCCTGCTTTGTTTCGACCGGGACGTGGGACGTATTTTTCCAGATGTCTCCCTTTTTTAGGGGTAGAGGTGGCCAAGAATCAGCTCAAAATGACGTGCTATCCAAGATTTGGTGGAGTTAGTGAGGAAAGGGCTGAAAAATCCACCACCACTCTTTAAATTATGAACGATATGAAGTTATCTCCCGTTTTGCGTGCGTTGAATGTACGTTAATATTGAACTTGTTCTGTTCGAATGAATTGCCACCTGGCCCGTGATCGAAACACGGACCTTCGAGCTTTCCGTCATCCAGTTTCCTTTAATCCTGCTGAAATTGCCACGTGAATTGGGAAGCCTGAGTAGCGTAGAGATCTGCGCATTTTCCTCGCATGTCACGCTGAAATTGCCACGGTGCGTGTTTCGAATCCAGGTTTATTAACTGTTTTCCCTGCAGGTTTAATTGTTGATGTTTTTGGTAGAAGTTTGAGCTTTAACACGTGGCCTATCTCGGCATTTGGGATGGTAAACGATTTAACCTTATGGGCACTGGCTTCTTTGAGGCCTTATTCCTTGACGCTACCATACTATATAGGCCGTAAGGGTAGAATATCAATTTCCCGTAAACCCTACTTATTTACTACGAGAATACGGAAGTCTGTGAAGCGTTGTGGTTTGTGCCCGTCAAACAAAAGGTCCTTGGTTCCCTGTTCATTTGCTGTTTTCTGGGTGTTTTTTTTTCAGTGATTCCTATTTCACTGTTAATATAGATTGTGTTGGTAGAATGAATTCTGGTGGGTGCGGAAATTTGAGAACAAGCTTCCCCCACCTTGAGGGTTCGGGTTCGAATCCCGGAAAAGGTGTGGATTTTTTAGAGGACTCCCGACTCATATCTGTGTGAAATGTGGAGAGATTTCATAGTGCAGAGGGGTGCATCGTAGATTTCATAGTGGAATCCCAATAGCTACTTAAAGACGTTCGTAGAGAGCACTTCCATTGCTCAGATTGAACGTTTACTATGCACATCTTCCGTTGTGCGTAGGCTGATGCCAAAATCGAGTTTCTCTCCACCCTTTCCGTTTTCCCCAAGAAATCATACCTACACTAACCTATCACCCCAGGGGGCTCTTTTCCTGGGAAAAAAGAGCTCATGTTAGGCCTTTGCCTATTTCCTGGTTGCGTCTTAATAGTGATTGATGAAGTTTTGCAGTACTTTTTTCTCTGTAGATGAAGAATTAGTTGCTATTCCTGGAATAAATTTATCTTAAAGCGGTTGCATTTTTAAATAAAAGATGGCGAAACTTTCAGTTTTTTTTGGTAATATTTCGGGGGACTTCTCGAAGGCTAGAAACCGGAACAAGGATTTTTAATCCACTCAGAGAAGACAGATCCTTCATTTACGCAAACAATTATCAGCTATTAATGTTATTTCCATATTAAGGCCAAAGAGAGAAGAATAGTCCGTCTGCATTGTCCCCTTGAGCACGTGATTCGAGGAAAAATGTCGCTGATGTAGCCCGTCACCGGTCACTCCATTCTTTGTCACATCTGCATTCACGGTTTCCCGTGGCACTTCTACTACCCTGCCGTTCAATTTTAGTTGGCTCTTAAATATAAAGCCACCTTACTGTCTCAAATATCCTCAATTATGGCTCACATTCCCAAAAATCAACCGATCAACCAACCAGACAACTTATCTGCGATCATAGAAAAATGTCCTCTCCCGTAAACGCTTACTATCCTTAAAGCCATTCCATTACAGAGAGTGAAGTTGCGCGGTTGCGCGAGAGGTTGATTCTTGCTGCACGCCGTATTTTCTGATTTTTTCATCGTATCGACGTGGTTTAAATTTGAACAATTGAACAGTGTGGTAAATACTTCCGATGATCACAAGATACCACCTCCGCAAATGTAGCCCAAGTCTACCCGTGATCGTATATTTCGTTTCCTCCAAATACTTTCCTGTTCCTAAAGATCTCACGTTCCATACCTCTATCCTACATTAATCCTGCTTGATTGATGATGCCCCCTAAGGAGTCCCAGCTCGTAGATAAGGTAGATGGACTATTTTACCTCGGTAGCATTCTCATGGGAGGAACGCCATCTTGTCATATTTGTGATTGCAGCTGCATCTTCTGAGGAGATTAATGTGGTATTCTCCCGCTGCTTACCACGTTGCAGTCCTAGGGACGATTCACCAACTTCCCCTTCTTCTTTCTTCAGGCAGGAGATGATATCTTTCGTGTATTTTTCGTCTATAATTGCCCCGTCAACAACCCAAAAAAGTGTGAATAATAGTGACCAAGCCTTAAGCAGGATTTTCCACCACTAATATCAACCATATAATATCTTGTATAAGGCTGGAATAATTCAGTTAGACTTGTGGATTGTTTTTTTTGAAGCGCAGTAGTGAATGTGCACCCTGTCATGGTACCATTATTTCGGCGTACAGAATCAAATTCTTGCTCTGAATGCACCTTACATATCTTCGAATATAATGGTCTTAAAAATTTTTTTTCTTGAAAATTTTACAGCTACAAAATACAATGAAATTTGTGAGAGTGGATAAAACTTCGATTAAGTGTATGGAAAATGTGATTTTTATTAGATAAGTAAAATTCATGTAAATATTCTTATGTTAAATAGGAAATGATATTTGACGCATTTTAAATGTATTTAGATGAAATTATTGTTTATCAAACTGTTATTATTTACGTAACCTTCCAAAGGTAGATATATATGTGCAATGTATTGTGTATATAAGTGTATTTTTGATTATACATGCATATATTTTTGTGTGAAAATCTAACCATGAAAATTTGTACTCGATGTTCAAGATCAAGTATTATTCATAAAACAAGTTTTTTTTGCCATCACATATTTCTTGTTGCTGATTATAATTTTTCCATATGAAGTTTTTTTTCTTTTAAGTATAATGAAAGGTTGTTAAATATTGTTAAACCGTTGGTAACCCCGCAACAGTTACAATTTCTTAGAGGTCCCCAATTCTTGATTTTTATATGTCTTGATTTTAAATATTTTCTTGTCGAGGAATTTGTTGCTAGGCTCAACTATTTATTCTGCACCTAACTGGTTGTTAGCGCTCGGTAACATAGAGTTAACATCTTTGGTAGCAATAAGTAACTGATAGTTAGCTTATAGTATGTAGTCTTCTCGTATTGCATCCGTATTTAATGTACTTGGTTTCTACCAAGAGACGTTAGAGAAGTTAGGTGGAAGAGGGAACACGGAGTATTAATTTAGCCCAATATTGCACTTACCTATCAAACGCTTAGGTAGCTAAATTTTAGAATATTTTGAGGTTCTTGAATTTGGGACTTAAATCCTTACTGTCTAATTTGTGTAGGTCATTCAAATACTTATGTCTCGGCTACAGACCAAGGGAAACATAATTTTCCTTGTCCCGGCAGCGATATTTAAGTCGAGTTCTTGTTCCATCGCTATAAGTATCAGCCTTGTTGAATAAAGTCATCATAAAGCAAATCTTGGTTGGTTCACGCCAGCCTTATGATTATTATTATTAGCTTTTATGATTTAAATGTTGAGGTCCGTAGTTTTAGCGAAAGAAAAGGAACGTCCGATTAACTTTAACGAGGTTTTTATTCACGTGACCAGGCCATTTGGTACCTACAACACTTCTAACTGTTTTAAATTCAAATTACAATCCAGTTCACAAAAAAAATGAAAATCATTTTGCGTGACTTGCGCTGCCAACCTATAAGTTCCATTTTTTTCATTACCAACCAGAAATATTTTTAACATTAAATAACATTTTTAAAATAAATATTTGCAATGAAAAAGTTTTCAGATTTTATGACGGTGGATTTTTAAAATTGGCCACTGCACCCCTATTATCTCTGACCTTTCAGTTTTCCTTCTCCATAACAGTTCTTTATCCTCTTTTTTTCCTTCACTTTTTACCCTCTACATGATATCCGAGTCTTCCGCGGTTACTTTCTTTTCTGTAATTAGATGAACGGGATAACTACCCTAACTGATCATAAAACAGTCTGGATGAAATTTCATAAATTTAGCAATCCTATAAGAGGCCCAGAGTTTCACCAAATTGAAATGTTCCAAGGAGATGGTATGTCAATTGAGGCTTTGCTACTAGTTTGGAATGTGTAATTATTCAGCGTCAAGTGTTTTCCATTCCAACTCTGGAATCTCTTATCCTCTCTCACTCGTACGATTCCTCTTATCATTTTGTTCATCCCAAGCATTTTGTTCATTTTTTTCTCTGCAACGCGAAGTTCTCTTCTTTATTTCCTCAGATTAACTCCCTTGGCTGAGCGACACAGGGAGTGTGCTCAGGGGTGGGTGCTCTTCTACACTTACTCGAGGGCTATGGCGTTTCACTCATTTTTTTATTTCTGCGAATCACCTCCTAAACTTTTTGTCTCTTGAATGCCGTGAGGAAGATATGAACAAACAGGGGGCCATTGTAAGGTCCTTGACCTAATACTAAGAACAAGTGCTGCGAAGATGAGCAAAAATTGTCAACGGATGTCGTGATTATCCTGCAAGAGTCGTAGGGAGAATTTTTTGGCGGAAATATGTTGTAGCTTGAAGGTCGGCCAATGTTGCCAAAACATTATGTTCCAATTTAAGTAAGATATATTCCCGGGCTATAGTCAAAATACATCTTAGATACATGTCATAAATGTGGTTTGGGTTTCTAGTTTATATATACGGATATGTATAACCATTATTATTCCAAAAAAACTTCTCTTTTATCGACAACAATATTATAGTAGAATATAATTATTAAATTGAATTGTATTATCATTTTTATATCCTGGTTTTGTTTAATTGTTAAGTATTTTGAAAACTATGAGCCCTGAAGATGTCAACAAAAATGACGAAACGTTGGTAATTTCAATTTGAGCGTTAATTATTTAAAAGAAAAAGACCAATACTTCAAAAATTATATTCTACCATTATTAGTCCTTTTGAATGTTCCTTTTACCGTAGAGAATTATGGGTTTTAATAGGGACATTTACAATCAATATGAAAGTTTAAAGATGCAAAGACACTTAACTTCTTTTAAAACCTTAATGAAAATTTGAGACTTAATAATATTATTATCAAACAAATTAGTTTAAACTTCCTGGCTTATAGTTTTGCTGCTGTCATTATTTTTATGAAAGGCATGTGGTGTGAACCTTTCCTTGTCTGTAATTCCTTTCTTGATCCATTGTAACGAAGAGCTGACCATTCCCAAGTACTCTAGTTCTGGAAAATGTACGCTGACTCTATGGAGTGTTAGTCCTTGAGCCTCGTTAATTGTCGTGCTTAGCACCAAAATGTAGGGGAACTGAAGTGCCCTCGTTATGAATGGTAAGGTCGAGTCATCGGGTTCCAGGTTGGGTCTTGAAATGATCTCTGTCTCTTTTGTTTCTTCCGGACAATATCTCCGAGCCCAGAAATCTTTTGTGGGATTCAAACCAAGAGTTTCGTATTATTCATCTCTACTTTTACTCCTTCCGTTTCTCGGATTCAAGACTTCCTTGCGGCATAGCGAGAGTTTCAATCTTTGAGTTTGAGGAAATGAGTTGATATCGTCGATGGACAAAACTCGTCAAGAAATACGACGGAAAAGACTGGTGAATAATTGATGTTCTCCCTTCACAATGGAATCAGCGCTACGGATTTTTGCGAATGCCGCTCTCTCATGGAGGTCCAAAACTTCGTAATTTACTTCCGTAGCGTTGATGTTCTTCCCAAGGTTAGAATGACTTTCATCGAAGCTTCCAAGAATTTCCGCGGTTGTGTTGGTATTTGGTCTTCTTGTATAGAGTGCTAGAAACTAAGCCCATGTTCTCAGCTAAGTACACGGGGAACTCATTAAGAACCTTACTTAACTCTGGAAATTCGTAACTCAGCTCTTCATTTCCAAGTTTAAGGACAAGTCAATTGCTGAAAGCATTTTTCCCGTCGGTCCTTAGGCAACCATTAGAAAGAATATTTTCTCTCGTGAACAGAAAATGGATTTGAAAATCAAAGCTTTCTATGAATACGGATTTCTGGGAAGTTGATACAGATTTTCTCGTCCTTTATCTCCACCAAGTTCCTTCATATAAGTTCCAAATCGGGCATAGCCATCCGGAACAAATGAAGAGATTGTTTCCATAATTCACTGAACGAACTTTCGTATCTGCACAGTGAAATCGACAGATTTAGGTAGCCTTAAAAAAGCAAGCATCACGATGGATATGTTGTAGGAAAAATGAGAAACAGGAAATAATTTATAATTTTTTTTGAAAATGTGAGAAAAAATATGGTAAAAATGCTCGCACGTTTAGATTTTTCAGTTTCACCTATCTCATTTAGATCTGCGTTTAGCCTCCATTCCATTTTGTCATTGTGAGCTGACGGACTAATTTTTTGGGAGAGATTTTTGTGAACTGCAGCCATGCTATAGTTGTTTGGGTTCTAAACCTTACAATAAAGAGCACATTTTTCAAATACTTTTTAAAGATGGTCTTTATTTGCACAGAATCTATTAAACATGAGGGTAATTGACATGAATCACTCTGTGGTTATTTTTTGCGTGTAGGTGCCTCATTTTTCAGCCGTTTTCTATTAAATTTATTTTTTCCCTGTAATCCTGCTAGCAGCTTGTATCGCATGCTGCTAGTCCCTAGCAATCAAATTGCGCACACCGTCAGAATTAAAATCAGCGTAACAGAATTACTGGTCACTTACATTTCTTAGACTTAAAACATGTGTAGAGCATGCTTTTCCCGCCTCAAACTTTAATGAATTAGGAAATATTTTTTTGTCCTTCCTTCTGTTTTCCGAAAAGAAATAAATTGACATATAGCTTGTTGCCTCGGGATTGAGATAATGACAAGTATCTTCAAGAAACAGCCTGCTTCGGCGCGATAACGGTTCTCAATAGTGCGTACGCTCAAGTTTTCGCTTATTTTTCAATTGCACTTATGAGGGCGAAGACGTGATTATCATACTCCAAATTTTGTTTGGTGTTTTTTCATGGAGTGCATTTTGAGGACAGTGACAGAGAGCATTGCCCTGCTAGTGTGGTTTGCGTTTTAGATAACGATAACGCTGAAGTAGGAACCTTGATCTCACCTCTGGTGTATTTTTTTAAACCTGCCATTACTAGGTACCGTTCGGCCTTGTAGCGCCTGGAAGAAAACCAATTTTGTAAGGATGAAATCAAATTGAATACACCTTTACCAGAGGAACAATGAGAGTTGCTTTTTGTTTCTTTTATTAGAAGTGCACTGTTAAATATCGAAATCCAGAACTAAAATTGTAAATTTTTCAATTTTAACGCATAAATATATTTATAAGTTTTAGGTATCAATTTGTGGAATTTCTGCGTTTTTGAAAAAAAAATAATAATTTGTATTCACCCACGATATTTTACTGTCGACAACGGTTTTTCATTCAAGCGAAAATGACGCTATAGCGTTGAATGCACGGTAGACAATAAATTGTCCCTTGGAAATAAAATTTATTCTATATCCATTAATGCAGTAAGCTGGATCAACGAGATTAGAGAGGCAGGCTGGAATTTTCCAGAATACTAAGCATAGGAAGGAAGCACTTGTAACGATATTGGCTTCTTCGAATGAATATTATAAATCACTATCAGGATAGTGCATATGTGCGTGCTGATGCCATTTGAAATAACTAGACGTTCAAGGGATAAACAACTAATTGGACGTCGTTCTCCCATCCTAGCCTCCCAACTCCTGGGAAAATTTGTGAGTGACGTACGTTTAAATATTAAAATGTTGGCGAATTGACGTCCGGAAGATGGGGTTACGGGAGATCCGGGTAGTCAGACGTGTATAGCCTCAAGAACATAACTTTGATCGGCAGTCTACCTGCTGCCTTAATATTTAATGTCCCACCTCTAGTCCCAAGACTATCACTTTCACTTTTATCAGCGTCTCCTCACTCTCTTACGCGGCTTACATTGCTCGTTGACTCCCTTACCCTCAGCACATAATGTTTTATCCCAATGTTCATGAGTAAAGTTCACACAAAGATGATTTTTTTCACCTTGATGCTTCTTTAATATTGATTTATTCTCAGCCTACGCCACTGATTTTTTTCCATTTATGTTTCGAACAGTAAAGTATCACAATGTTTTATCCACAAAATCTCCGTTGTTCTAGTTTTTTCCTCAGTAAAAGAATAAAAAACTGTAAACAGAGGGTCTTCCATCTATTAAATTAGTATTTACAAAGTAGAAAGTATTCTAGAAGCTCCGAAGACAATTATTAAATACTGAAGGGATGGTTAATCTTCAAATTTACTTACCTGCATACTATCCTTAGCTAACGTGAAGTCAGGTGTAATACAGCGCTTACAATTCACGGCTTAGTAATAAAAGCGTATTATTGGAAAAATTATCCGCTTTGTTTTTCAAGTTTCCGCTTCGTCTAATTTATTTAATACACGAAATAAATTTTTTCCGACGGAAATGAAACTGTGCTGATCCAAAGTTACAGCTTTTATTAAATGTTTTCTCAGAATCGCAATTATAGTCCCGCTTTATTCTCGAGAATATCATTCAAAAGTTTTTTAAGGCGGGCTCATTTAATATTTCTTAGAATAAATTCATTTCAGATAAATTTTGATTAAAATGAATCTTTCATTCCACATATGTTATCTCCTGATAAGTGTAACTGTTGGATCTATATTGCACTTGGCAGTCTGAGTTATCGAGATATTTGATCATCAAGAAGCCACTCTTAGGTCAAAAGGTGAGACGTAGGTTTATAAAACTGTTAATACAATATGTATATTTTAACTGATTAACATTAACTTTAACATTAACTTAAATGTTTACTTAATACATAATCAGTGATAGTATATAGAGATTATGTATTTTGCGACCATGAATTTTCAAAAAACCGAGCGAGAAACAACAAGTTTCATAAATTCAACAGATTCAGGCGAGATATCGTGGAAGTTCTTCATAATGTAAGAGAAACAATTGCACTTTTCCACAAATTGCTTTAATGCGTACAATGCGTTTCGGCTCACAGAGCCATCATCAGGTACAATACTGTGAGCCGAAACGCGTTGTACGCATTAAAGCATTTTGTGGAAAAGTGCAATTGTTTCTCTTACATTAACAAGTTTCATTATATTACTACTACCTAAACTTCCAATCCACAAAATATCATAAATTAATTTCCGATTCAATCATATTTTCCAGAAAAAGTATTTTCCTAACACGTAGCATAAGTAGATAGGCTGAAGTTAATTCACCCTCTGATGCCCTTGAAGTGAAAAAAAGCCGAAGTTCCTAAATATTTTTGCAATCAGATAAATTAGTTCGGGAAGCGGTAAAAGTATTTGGAGGAAATAAATTTCGTAATTTTCATTTGTTTTTCTATCTAATTAATTCCGGGGGGTAGATATTGGATTGCAGATTTATTTCCCATGATATTGACCCCAACATCCAGTCATGGCTTGGGTCTTCATTTCATCGCAATACTCCCATAGGGTTTCCCTCCCGGAGATTGGGGGAAGCGGTTTTTTTTACCTTCCCTCAAACAATCATCCTCGAGCGAGATAACTATCTCCCGAGCAAAAATCGAAGGAGTGAATAAATGAAGGCTTACGGTGTAATAATACTGGGGTAAAATGAAAAATGCAATCAGCCATACTGATGCGAAGACATTTTGATAAAACACTATGACAGATCTTTTACGAAGTCATTATGATAAAATCAGTTGTATTACTCAAAGAACCGTCGCACAACTGTGGTAGCTTATCGAATGAAATTCAAACAGAATTAATCAAGAAAAGCATCTAATTTTCCAATTCTACTGAATGAATTTCCCGCTCTCAGCTACGCTTTATGGATCGTTTGTTACAATAAAACAGGCTACCTTAAAGTGCGTAAAGTTTACGTGTTTGGGTAATGAATGTATAGTTACCAGGGGTGAATGACTAACAACGTGACTCAAGCATCTTAATGGTAAACATTATCCTTGGAGTATTTTGACCCTGTGCTGTATCTCTAGACCTGATAGAAGCGAAAAAATAAGAGAGATACAATGCCGAACTAATAGGTACAAAACTTCTTTCTTTCCACGCATCATTAGTGATTGTAACAAAAATAGCGCAGCTCTAGCATAGGAAAAATTGTTAACATGCAATTCAACTCTGTGTAAGATCTGGCAATTTCCGGCGTACTTGATGTAGGAATTCTTCTCGGGTCCTTCACCGGATATGGTTCTCCATACTGGCTGATGTTTCGATGCCCGACTCGGGTAGTATGTTGATGCAGAAGTTACTTTCGTGCACCAAGACGCCATCCTTAGTCTTTTGCACTTGCGTCCGTGGTGGTGGCGTAAAATCCTCGCCTGTTACTCCGCAGGTTGCAGGACCGATCCCTGCCCAGGTGGTTTTTTCCCCCCTCTGACTGTGCTTGTTTCTAATTTGTGTTTTACTACAGCTGTAATTATTTGAAATCACGTAGTCGGGTGTGTGTACCCGTGCATTAATTTTACTTATTATTATGCTTCCGGGCAATCGAAGTGGCGCGGTGGCTGTAGTCCTTGCTTCCCATTCCGAGGGTCGGGGATTGCATCATGGAGGTGGCGGAGATTTTTCAGTGAAAATCTCAGGCCCATCTAGGGGGCTGTGTCGAGAGCTTTTAAAGCGCAGTACTTCAACCTTCGGATGGAGCGCTAAACTCTAGACCCCTTGGCGCCACTCTTTAAGAGTAGGCTAGTACCAACGCCGAGTTTCTCTTCACTCTTCCTCCATGAATATAAAAAGTTAATTTACAATATGTATTAAAATGTAAAATCAAACGTATTGATAATAATGCAGATTAAAGAGGGGTAAACGAGAGTGCATACCCTCAGAAATAATTTATATAAAAAAAAGTAAGTAAGACACTTTCATACTCTGAAATGCCCCAATGATCCTTCCATTACCAACCTACCCACCTATCCCTTACCCTTTCTGTACTAATTTTTTTCGTTGAGAAAGGTTTATCTCTCTCATTATCATTCAATAATGGAAGTTACAGAAAAAAATTTAAAAACATTCTAAACCTCTTTTTCTGAAGTTTGTTCATGATTTTTTTAGTACTATGCAAACCAAATTTGGCACAATGAGCGTTAGTAAATGAGCTGAGATGACAAATTTTGAGGATACCGGGACTAACCACGATATTACCTTTACGAAGTCACCCGCTAGTGCACGTAAGTGCGAAATTTCACAGAGGAAAAATCATTCGCCTTGACCAGGATTCTCACCCGGATTCCTCGATATCGCGCCGAGCGCTTTAGCAGTTATTAAAAAAAGACTTCATAGGTACTGTATGCCAGATTCAGCACACCTGACTTTTAAGTCCTGTATATACGGCAACATTTTCGGTACTATAGCTGGTGCGGGAAGTGGTTAGCAGCAACTTTCTCTTCGTGAACAACCAAATCTATTTGAAAAAAGTTATTATATCGTATGCCAGCAGATGGCACATGCGAAAGAATCCCTAGCGTTTGCCTTTCTCTGGCAAGTAGTGGAGCACATTCAATTTTTCTAGCAATCTGGCAGGAATGTTGTGCACATTTTTGCCTTTATATGTTGAAAAGTTTGATTTGAAAGTGTTGCCAAAAATTTCAACTGGTCAGGGAGCAAAAAATCAATTTTTGATTATTTATTCTTCTTAGGAATTATTCACAGCCACATGATCAGTTAGTATGTATCCTGTTACATAGAATTTTAATAACAAGAATTTAAATCAATTAACTCTAGTCAAATATATTTTTTTAATAGTTTTACTCTTATCGCCAACAGTGTGAATTCACATTCAGATTGTATTGGCAAGATTCATATGTAAATCAGCCACCCGCACTAAAGTCCTTCTAAAACATGGTAACTGCTTGTGGCTTCGTGTGTACACAGTGGTGAAATGTAGCTCGCCATCGTTTGCCGCCTTTCCATCCAACAAGTCCGGGTGCAGGATTTGATGCAAATTCTGGCACAATAAATACTGCTGTAAGTACTAATGGCGCGAATGACTTCAGATGTCGGTCTCCCACTAATATAACCACCCTTATGATGCTTCAGAATGTTACAAACTTTGATAACATCTCCCTCTTGTCAATCATCACTCCCTATTCTCGTATTCTCATTTCCGGTTATCTCATCCTCTTTGTGCGTTTCCCCCTTCGTTTTCGTTTCGTTCTCTTCGACCTTTCCCTTGCTTTTTCTCTCCCTTGCTCTCGTGACCCTTCGATGCCACTCTCAACCACCCCCTCCACACACCAATCCCCTTCACTCACTCTCTCTCTCTCTCTCTTGCCCGGAGCTTTTACCTTTTCCCAATCGCATCACCCGACTAAAACCCTCTCTTCTACTCCATTTAAAATCCTCTTCTCTCTCTCAACCACTTTCCAGGACCCCCGACCACATCCACCGTACCCCTCTCTCACTCTGCCTAGGATGGATCCTCCCCCGTCTTAATAACTCAAATCTTCTCTCACTCTCTTCTTCGACCCGCCCCCTTCATTCGCTTACACTACTCACCCACGCTGAAGCACCATCAACTAACTCTCCATCCACTCATCTTCCCCCTCGTTCTCCATTCCCATCCCTCGCCGCCAACCACCTTCTCCCTCATGGATTCCGTTTCTCATTTTCCGCTCTTTGTGTCTTCACCCTTCCTGTCTCGTTTTTCCCTCCTGCTATCTCTATATCTTTCTCTAAAGTTCTTGTGGGGATCGGGTTAGTGTGGCGAGTACCCGAGCGGCTTCACATTCTGAGGACTCTGGTTTGAATCCAGGTAGTGGCGGAGATAAGTAAACTATGTATGAGATCTAAGGACGCCAAAGTGATGAAAGTTGCCATATACGCATCATTTACATTATAAAAGATCTAAGAGAGCTTTTCTAGTGTAGTAGGTACTTCAATTGCCGGATGAGACGTTACACTGCGAACCCCGTGGTGCCTTTCATTATTAGTGTAATTAGTACTTACTTTAGTTAAATGGTTTTGGGCAGCTAAGGTCTTGAAGCACTTCCTCCCTGCCTCTTGAAGACTGGAGCAACAGTGCTAGAGACGAATAGGGAGATCACCCGTTCGTATTCGAGCCGAACCTAACGGTGACTACCTACCCTATCTCCCTCTCATTCTGTTTCTCTTCCTCTTCCTAGGGACCTAACTGTATATACTTCACTTAGCTGCTTATTCATGTCCCCTGAAAATGACTGACACTTAAGCATGGACTTACGAAATTCTTATCAATTAACACATTCAGTGCCGCCGTCGACTACGGGTAGACGGAGGCTACCGAGCGCCGGTGGCCGGCGTCGACGCGTAGTGGACACGTGTGCCGCTCGGATATACGAGTCCACTTGCGAGCCAGCTTTCTGTGTATCTTTAGGCCAAGCTGCCGGCTCCTTGGTTTAGCTTCGACGAGCGTTCCGTTTCTTTGGTTCCTTTTTAAAATTATTTTTCGAATTTTCAAAAGAATAGTTCCGTTTTTAAAATTAAATTCCGAAATTAATGGAAGAGGCATGGAACTATGCATGTATTTGAATGTTTAAAAATGTTTTATATCGAATTAGAATATAAAAAATAAACTGTTGTAACTTTTTAATTATAAGTATAATTCCATCAAGATCCGCCTCAAAATATTATGAATAGGATTTCATTCGGTGATCGAGTAGGAATCGGTGTTTCTATTGTGTAAGAACATTGTCTGACACGATGGAACATCGGTTCTGCGTTGGCTGATACAGACACTGAGTTTCACTTCATACTTCCTTCATTGCTGATAAGTATATTTTTAGTGGAATACCGATATCTATTGGGTGCCGCGGAACCTAAGTAGATATCGGTATTCCACAATATATATATCGGTATCGGATATTTAACACGGCATGCCGTGTTAAAAACACAAAGGTTTTTCCGACCGTGAGATGGGACGTGAAAATATGGATAATTTAGATTTTTTTCGTTAAGTCAGAGTAATGCCGAAGCAGAGTTTCTCAGCACCTTTCCTCACATACCCGAATATCCCTTCCCTTACCAGCCTGCCCACCAGTCCATCATGGCGTAAATGACCACACATTGTACACATTAGAGATTGGGATTCCACCAGAAAATATCTCCTTCACTGCCTGAATTGAACCCGGACTCTCTAGATGTAAACCCAGTATCTTAGTTATTTAGAAATTATAATGTTTTTTTATAGGAAGTGTAGCTATTCATATCATTTGCTCTCTAATGCATGGGTAATTTGCCACGTAGTTCCAACAGCACATCTTACATGCTTCCTGTATAACTCTTATATCTCGATACATTTATGTAGATGCAAAATACATAGTCAACCATAGTTCTTATGACATTGGAATCATATTGAGTATTGCATGTTGGCAAAGGTTCACCTCCTTACAGGTTTTTGTGGGTTTTGCAAATGCATTAACAGTCGTTGTTTCACTAACTTTGCTGGATATACTGGAATGCAAGTTGGTGCAGACTTCTGTAACGCACAATTGAGGCGGCTTGCAGGGCTTGACTATGTAGATCTAGCCACCCCACTAACCTAATCCTATTCAGGGAATCCGTTACTCATTTTCTACTCTTCTTTTTGCGAAACCCTTCCTCTTATTTATCCCTTCTCGCTCTGTCCCTCATTCTTCCCCTTCTCTCATTTCCTCGAGGTTCCATCCTCTCCACGAGAAATGTACTTACCCTTCCCTTCTCCCTCCCACCCGCCCCACCTTTTAGTAATGCTGGAATCTCAGTCTTCCTCCATCCACGATATCCTTTCCCAGAGTAAACCCTCGCCCCTTCCCTAAGTGTCTTTCCTTCCAACCGCCCTTGTTCGCAACTTAATCCCCTTGTTTGAGAAGTTTTATTTGAACTCCATCGGAAGAAAGTCGCCAGATGTTTTTTAAGGATACAGTTGTTCAAGTCCCTGCTTCGAATTGATTAACGTCTAAGTGCTGAGAAGGAAATTCTGCATCTCTTTTTTTCGTCGTAATGGTCGTAGCAGAAGGTTTTATTTTTAGATGTTTTAAATACTACGATTTAATCGCAACGTACGACCTCAACCCTAAGACAACCCCAAATATCTCAACCCTAAGACAAACTCAACAAGCATGCCCAAGGCGGGAGTGGAACTCGCTACCAGACCAGGGTGGAAAGGCCAAATATGGTTTATAAAATGCAGCTGTGTAAGTTCCTGCTTCAGATTAATTCTCTAATTGCCGGTTGAAAAAATAGCTATAGGATCAATAGCTGTGCCATTTAGAGCAAGAATGGTGTAAGCAAAAAATACTGTTTTTTGGAAAATGAAGCTTGAAGTAAAACGAATTGTGATCTTAGTGCTGCTTTATAGTGAATAAAAACTGAAGCTAGACTCACACCATTCATACACAAAGTAGAGTACAGATCTAGAAATACTTCTACGCAACCAACCAAAAAATTAAAAAAATTGACACCATATTTGCTCTCAATGACTCAATTATGATGCTCATAAAGGTATGGGTCTCATCACCAAAGTCGGACTGTAGGAAATATTGTTTTTTGTAACTTGGTTGCTTCTAGTTTTTAGTCATATTTCTTACCGCTGGATAAAATTATCATGTATGAAATTATTTGTCCACATTATTAATAGTCAAAATGAGCAAGTAAACATGTCATTCGTCATGTTATTACTCAATTATTAGCTGTTTAAGCCTCCAAACGGTTGATTGTGCGTCCGCAATCTTGGTGACTCATGGAAATCTTAAGATGGAGGGCAAATAAGTTATAAGACTAATACATTTATAGAAATTTGAACTAAATTGATACGTATGTTGAACGAATTCTTTTACTTATTGATTTCATAATTCTTTTGGAGCATATTTGATGTGTCTACTACAGACCATAAGTGCGGAGTCGGAAAGTCTTTATCAAATTTCCCGTAATTTTAGTAGAAGACGAATTTTTAAGGTGAAACAGGTGTTAACGTTACATTTTCATATCGCCCAACCTAAGACCATTATTCTGATACCATACCAGACGAGTGAATAGAAGCTGATACCTTTGTGAAATATCCACTCCCGATTGTAGGATTCGAACCAACATCCATGGGGTTACCTCTCCGGCATATAATCGTCCATACTTATCTTGATCTTTCCCTTTACTCCGTTTAAGGCAAAAATTGGTTAGCTGGTTGTTCTGGTAGATATACTTTGTGGCAGTCACCAGCGCGAAATGTGGCGTTAAGGAGGGGAAAGCTTAAGGGCTCGACCAAAGAGCGGATGAGAGAGGGCAGCACATGCTAGGCAGTGATGCCAACATGACTGTGTTTAACTAGAGGTGAAGTTTCACCAGCGCGCTACATGACATACGCTGAGATTGTTCGCTACCCACCGGAGAAGTCCATTTAAACAATTGGATTTTGAGCCGTAGAGAGCATGAGCGATGATGTGCATAACAAGCTGAGTATTTCGAAGTTGTCAATGAGGGTTTGCGGCCTTGAGAAACATGGTAGTCAAGCGTAGAGACGACCATAGTCCCCCGTGCGTAGTCAGTTCGTAAGCAATGGACTCTTCCACAGAAAAGTGTCTTTACATGGGCAGTCATGTTTCGCTACCACTTTATTTGGGAAGGTGAGCGACAGCGGAGGAAATTATAACCTTTAAGATGGGTGGGTAGGCTACAAAGGGAAGAATGTTTTGAGCAGTGGGCAAATTTTGGAGGGTGGGTAGAAAACTGACGTCTACCTTAGAAGACTCCTGTCAATAGGCGCCCAGCGGTTCACAGTTTAACGTCCCATCTGAAGGGTAGAGTCCTGTCCCAAGGTGCTCTCCACATAATGCCCAAGTAGGGGTCGAGGTTCCAATGAAAAATCTCAGCCACTGCCTGGATTCAAAGTCGAGCCTTCTGAAGGTGAAGCAACTTTAGCCACTGCAAGGAAAAACAATTCAAGTTCAAATTTTCAAATTAGAAATAGGTATAGAATATTTGGGAATTAATTTGATTTTTTTAATTAATACACTAGAATTTTTAGCTGCTCCTTGTGCTTGTGTCATATCTCAACGTCTAACTGAAGGCGCTAATCACGGGTCAAAGCAACATCCAATTGGCCACCACTGTTGGCTCTTTTACTCGTGCCGACACTCCTAGGAAAACAACTATCGCCAGTTGCATTAAATTACATAAAACATCTGTCACAGATTGTTACTGAGAATACCAGTGTCATTTCATTCGTGATTTAAAGTACATTGGTTGAAAAAATACGATAAAAACTAGTTGTAAGATATGTTTGTCATTAATGCAGGTGGCTCTGTATTAATTTGATTCAAATACTATCGAATACGATTTTCCTTGAGCTATTATCCTCGAAGACGCTGGGGTAATGTGAATCTACTCGCAAGATTCATAAACTGAGTAACTCCAAGAATTAATGGCCCCGGTGTAATTGCGTTGCAGTATAAATCAGCAAAATCAAATTAATCCCATGATTAATCCCTCGCACTTGTGCTTAGTAAGTAATTACAATGGAGATTAATCGAGGTGCTTCGAGCAGCGTTTGTTTTCTCTAAGGCTCTCCGACTGCACTTTTCGCACGCTAATAGCCACAAATGTGTATGGTGGGGAACTGGCCATATATGTTGCGCTATGACCGTTCTATTGCTCCTGTCACGTACTGGCTACTGCTTGCCTCGTGATTTTCTTGGTTCCTTCGCGTGAGGAAATAATTTAGTCAAGATTAATAACTTGACCACTCGAATTCACATCACTCAAAAGATTTTGTTTTCTAAGTGATAGAGGGAGAAAATGAATATTTTGTTATTTCCCGTCGTATTGCTAGTAATTTATTTTTCCATGATAATTAATAAGGTTTTGTACTTTTCTACACTTTTTATTTTTTTTAAACTTTATTGTAATGAACATTAAAAGTTTCTACAAAGTAGTGCCTGAAGCTGTGGATTTTATTTGTAATTTATTTCCTCATGTCGCATTCTTTTCTTCAAAAATTGGGTAGGTATAACCTGTACGAACGTATTGGAAGTCCGCAGGAGCGCTCCAAAGCAAGATGAATTATGGGCGTATTTCAAATCGAGTTTATGGCGTTTTATGAAAAAAGTTCTTCCGTTTCTCGCATTGATCTTTCTCTCCGACATTCGCGTCTCCGTCTCGGCATTTTAAGCTGCTTATCAACTTTCGCTAATCCTTATACTCCTTCCCGGAGGTCTTTCTTT
This sequence comes from Pyrrhosoma nymphula, assembly GCA_963573305.1. Lineage (NCBI taxonomy): Eukaryota > Metazoa > Arthropoda > Insecta > Odonata > Coenagrionidae > Pyrrhosoma > Pyrrhosoma nymphula. The sequence goes on from OY754328.1 coordinate 88,638,897, forward strand.
AGTATTTATCTTTCCGCGCCTGAAGGGCTCCGATAGCATTGCGGCTGCTCAGCTGTGTGGCATACCAAAAAAAGGGAACTATCTAAATATGTTGCTGTATTTTTCATAGTGAAGTTCCGAAGTACATTTCAAGTACATTTCACTTCTAAAAAGATATTTTTGCATTAAACAAGAAATGTAGTTTAATTTACGCTACTGCATTAATATCCGGGAATCTTTTAACTTTGTACGGGGCAAAATTGGTAATTAATTATTTATTTTTTGACATTTTTCTGGGGTTGTTCATGTTTGCATGTTTATCTGACTTTAAGAATGCGCTGCCTTCTCCAAAATAAATAGATTTTCTTACTAATTTTCCGTGGTTGTGAATATTCTCTCATATTCTCCAAATTTGGTCGTTGATTTTTGCTCACAAATAGTTTCAAAGCTAAATTTTAAATAAATTTTGACGTTTATAATAATTAATTTTTCTTTCTTTCTAGGTAAAAACCAGACGATTGACTCATTATTGACTAATTTCCAACTGTTATATTGATTTGCTGTGAAGGTGAGTGGTTTCTTTTGGGAATTCATCCTTTGTTACTATGATGAGGAGCTATTTTTTAACGGTGCATGTTGCAGTATGCGAGAATGAGAATATTGAATTGCTTCTTATTTTTTAATTTCATACCGTGACTGATTTACATAAAATATCGATACTGATTTCATAAAGACCCTGAATTCAGTATCGACATTTCTACGTATAAGCTACTGCTACAGTTTAAACATTAACTGAAAATCACGGTAATTTGATAAACCAGTAGACTTGATAAAAACTTAACTTATGTATCATTTTTGTAAATTAACTGGTTATCATTATAAGAATATGATTATATTCATCTATAGACTATCTATGTTCATCCGGATATTCTGTTAATCGGATTTTAAGAGTCCAAGTGGGAATAACAATGAAAAACCCATCTCAGAGCCATTTAAGTGACGCCACAATAATTAATGTATCCTTGTCAGTCGTACCTTCAGTTTGGGAAGGTAGTACAGAAATGATTGCACCAATGCGAACCCCTTTTCACATCCTAGCCACTCTCTTACGAAAATTGAGGCTTCTTCTGATCCTGTCCCTGTAACTCACCTCACTGCCTGTTCGATAAGACATTGGGTTCCGACACACCTCATGGAAAACACCTTTAATTTTTAGACAAATATCTCGAATATTAGTATGGCAGGTGGCTGATATTTTGGTATCATTACTAAGGGAAAACGTTTTTCATAACAAAGATGACAAATTCTTTGATATTTTCGTGAAGTGATATCTCACTCCAAACTGCCTTAAATGGACTGAATTTTTATTAGTAGACTACTTTTTTTGAGCGTAGCACGAGATGGCCTTTGTCGGTCTGACGTTTCTTTAATTTTTTTAAAAGCTACTATTTCAGTTCGAAATGAAACAAGACGGTCCTCAAAATGCACTCCCACGTCCCCGATCGCCATAAATTTCACCAAACGAGTGCGGCGGGCTTGACGCGGACATGTGCTGAGAGGAGGAGGGGACATCCACGGTAGTGCTCCCGGATGGTTGGTGAACATGAGATGTTTATGAAGGTGTAGGCCGAGGGGGGGGGGTAAGGTCACACAGTTCTCGACCGCTCGCTCGCCGTATCTCCTGCGAACAACTCCGCAGCGCCGCACCTGCATTAAACCACTGAAGAAGGGAAGTCGCCACGCCAGAGTTTACACTGGGGTTCATTTTGTATCCGGTTCTCGTATATTCTCCGTGGAGGCTGGGATGTCTGGCTCCCTTGTTGTACCACCTTAAAGACTCTCCTTGTCCTCCACCTCCCCTGAGCCACAGGGCGCGCGTTGCCAGAGACAAGAAAAGTAGATCGCCGAATTTATGCCTCCACCATTAGGTGGCTTAAGTTGTGGGGTCACCAGTCGCCTTCGGGAATGGGGGGGATTTCCTCGCGGGGAAAATATTTAAGGAAGGAGTCACGTAGAGCTACGCTGTCTTCCCGCCTAGGCGGAAAAACAAGGACTACCGGCTACAGACTCTCCTTTTTGCTCTTGCTATTCTCATCGTGTAAGTACTTCTTCCTTCTCGTATAACCTGACCGATTGCAATATTGTTTCAATTTTCGGTTGATAATCATTATCAGGGGAGCGTGGTGGCCTAGTGGGTAGAGCGCTTGGCTACTGATCGAAGGGTTCCGGGTTCAAATCCAGGTGAAGCCTTTGGACGTCCCTGAAAAAATCCTCGGGAGTGCGAGGTGGCCCAGGGAAAGGAACTGGCCCCCCTGCCATGAATGTGTGAAGTTCACACGCTTGTAGCTTAGTCTGGGATGAGCTCTATCCTCACCTATCCAAACCAACCTTCGGGTTGAATCACTGAGTGAGTGAATCATTATCAGTAATAATCAATTCGAAGATTGGTTTACAGCAGCTCTCCATTCCACTCTCCCCTCTGCCATCCGCTTCAGTCCTACATAATTATTTACTTTGACGTTCTTCATGACATGCTTGATGGGTTCCATTCATGGTCTTCCTATATAATTCTTCCCATTTATTTTTCCTTCCAAAACTGTTTTCATATGACTGTTGTGTCAAAAAATATGTCCAATAAGTTGGTATTTCTTTTTTTGTAGATTTTCGCAGCTCATTGTTTATGGTATTCAGGCTTTTGGTTCTGCAATTAAATTATTTAATATTATGCAACAGTTTCGTCGTGCTATGCTGCCGGGTTCGTCGAGCTTTTAAGAAAGGCCGACGAAGCCGGCAGCATAGCACGGCGAAACTGTTGCATAATATTAAATAATTTAATTGCAGAACCAAAAGTCTGAATACCATAAGTTGGTATTTCCTTTTTCATGGAGTTTTCATTATAATTCTTTTCTCTTAACCTCTTCGTAGGACTTCTTCGTTGGACTTCTTTGTTAATGATTCTCTCCGTTCATTCAATCTTCATCATTCTACGTTAACTCCTTATTTACATTGCTTCTTATCTCCTTCGCTCTGCTGCAATCATGGTCCATGTTTCACTTTCATATAAGAGCGTGCTCCAAATATCTGTTTTAATGAAGTGCTTCATAACTTCCTGGTATGTGTTTCCAGCTTTCAGAAGACTCCTCGTCTGGTATAATACCTTCTTTACTTGGGATAATCTGCTCACATTGTCTTTCTTACTTCTTTTATCGCTGGTGATCCTGCTTCCCAAGTAACAAAATTCTTCCGTTTACGTGAGATTTGGCCACACAAGTTTAGCGGTGAATCTTTCTTCTTGATTTCTTCCACAAACCGTAACCTAAGTTTTCTTAACATTAATCTTCAGGTTGTATTTCTTCAGAGTTATGTCCTTACAGTTCATCATTCTCGTCAGATCTTCATTCTTCTAAGCAAGAATTGCTATGTCATCAGCAAGTAGATATATAATTAGACTAATATTTTATTTCATGGGTTAAATTCATGAGTCCTGTCTATAAACCAACTCCATGACTTATGGGAGAAAATGATTCAAACAATTCATATAGCTCCTAAAATACAGATATTATGTGAATTGTTAATATTTCCAGTAGTTAAAACACATGTAAGTGATATTATTAACATATTATATTAGGTATAGTAGACTTCACTTAGTTTTGCGATGCTCGTTTTTACTGTTGGCCCTTATATGTTTAGTAATATGAACCATTTCTTTAAACAGGTAATGTTTTTTATTGGTCAGGTTTTGAATCTATTATTTCTGTGTATTTAAAATCAAATGTGTGGGTGCACTTATTGCATGATCTGACAGTGCGCATAGTTGAATACGGGATTTATTGATTTTACAAGTTGGTAGATATTTATTTTTAAGGTACTGAGATGTTTGACCTATGTTAATGCTGTCACTACTGTTTCAGGGCACTGTTTATAACGTTTATTCCATGTTAAAAATGTAAATTAAAAAGAAAAGAATATTGCCAAGTTTAAAGAATAAGGAGGTTAACGACAAATGAGGTAATTTGCACAATAGTGTAATGGTAAAGGGAAGGATAATTTAAGGGTACGGAGAAAGGTTAAAGAGAAAGCCGTCATGGTCACTAGACTGCTCTTCAAAAAACTCTCATTCGACGTTATCTAGTCCCGTCTAGCGAATTAATTACTGCACTTAAAGTGCTCTCCTCATACCAAAAAAGTAGGGTAAGGGCCATAATCTAATTCCATAGTCAAAGTCCAAAAGGGTAAAGTTTAATTACTATATCTGTAAACCGTATGCATTCTTCTGGTATGTCTTGGTATTCGACGTCAAGTTTAATTATGGGCGTGATGTATGATCTTTATATAAGAAATTAAGCTTTGGGAGTGTTAGACAAATGGAAATTTCCTTCACATGACTACGAAATCGCCAGGAACAAGAGAAAGTCTTCAATTGAAAAAAATTACATCTTTTCCATTTTTCATAAATTTAATAGAAATGTAATAAATAATGCTTTTCTGTATGCTATACTTCGATTTTAAAATCCATGTTGAAGTATAAAACAGTCTCTCTGGCTTTAATTCAGTGATATTGATTCATAATTTGAGGAAACAAAATTTTAATTTACAAAATGACTACATTTTATTCAACAGTAGAAGAAAATTAATTTAGAGTATAATTTCAAGCTTTATTTCTTCTTGTCTTTCGTGATCGGATTGTGAGTCAAATATTCCATGTGAAAAAAATAATTTTGTTCCATATCCAACAGCCTTACGTTGCCTTAAACAAAATTTCAATTGCAAAATAAAACAAATATTCATAGTTTGCTGTTATGCACACGTATCCAATATATTCACAAAAATGTGCGGTAATTTTCCATGGGAAACCCCTTTTACTTGACCAAGATTGGACCCCGGATCTCACCATAATATAACAGTTCAGGTGTGATTTTCCCTTTTAGTCCTATAATCCAGTTATGAGCGTGTCAGATCTGGGGCCCGATTCTGATCTTCCACCAGTGGAAGACTGGTGGAAAGTTCCACTATTCGTTCATTGAACGACTCTTGATACGTTAAATGAACGGCTCACAAACTTATGCCGATTTCCAACTTACCTCGAAACCGCGAACAAAAAAATGTCTACCTTCCGCACGCTTACTTCCGTCGGAAAGTTTCCACCACGACACTAGCGATGTTCCACCAAGTGGATGACGGGTGGAAGGGAAGCTTGACTTTCCACCAGTCATTGCACGATGAACGATGTAGTAAACGATTCTCTGGTGGAAGGTGGAACATGTGACGTAGTGTCGGAAAGTCATGACGTTTTGGTGGAAACTAATGACGTTTTGGTGGAAAAGTTGAGCATCGGGAAAGCATCAGAATCAGGCCCCTGGCCCTGTTACTTTCCCGCCCACCCGTGGCACACAGTTTCCTAGTTTTCATAGACATTATCATTATCATAAAAGTTATCACTCAATCTGGCCCGGTAGCCAAAAAATGGTAGCCCAATCCGGCCCACTCACTGAAGAAGGTTGCCCACGACTGCTATAAACCATCGTAATTAGATTAATATTTTCGGGTCGTTTAGCTTTTGCCTGTCTGAAAAAAATTCACTACTATAGAATGAAGATTGCTTGAGGTGGGACTATTGTGCCTTTCTAATAAAGCCTATTAACCCCTATAGGTCCTAAGGAACATGTCTGCCAAATTTGGTTCGAATCCGTTAAGGGGTTCGGAAGTCTTAAAAAGTTCAAACAAACGGGATTTCACTTTTATATATTAAGAAGATTATGTCATCTTTCATTTATTTTACGCCTTATGGGACAAATTTACTGCACTGCGGGAAAAACCATGCCATTGCATACGTATTTGGGGAGAAATGGGTTTGGAAGAAATATTAACTTGCCAAAAACTGTCATAATTACACCTTTGGATAACGGCTTCACAGTAAAGTCGTTTTTTGAGAGTATTCTTGGAATGCGTTAAAAGGCACGGAACAAAGAGAGCGGAGGACGGCATCGTTCAGTCGCAGCAAATTGCTGGATTGATTCCGGAGGCGGATTGATGCGTCGGAGCATTAATTGGGAGGGTCGGGTGAACGCCGCTGAGTTAGATCCTATCTGTGCTGGAGGGGTTCGGTAAGAGCGATATAATTGGAGAGAAAGAGGCGGCTTAAACGGAGGGGGATGGTACGCAATCAAACGAGAAACCGGAGACCTTAGTCTTCTCAGTGCTTTGATCATCCTTCTTCCTTGTATACTTGTTTGTCTTCGTCCTTTTTGCATTCCCGGTCACCTTAGCCTAAAGGTTTGACCGTTTAAAAGTTTACTCTTTAATCATTTTTTACGACCACATTACAGACTAAACGCCAATTACTGTAGTTTGTTCTTCATTTTAAATGGTTCTCATTCTTTGTTGCATGGTTAATTCTGTCAATTTCCCGCGAGGAAGTCTATGAACGGCAGCATTAAGATGAACCTGGTTAACGCCAAAGTTCCATAAGCCCGGAGCTAATCATTGTCTTTTGAGGTTATTCAACGAGTAATACAATTAAGGCTGAAAGGATTTTTTCATTACGATAATTACCTGAGTTACCGCCTAATAAGGAAAGAGACCAAGTTATAGAGTTCTCATGATGTAGTTGGATAAGGCATGCATGTGACGACGAACCTATGCATTCAAACCCACTTTTAATCAATTGTTTTTGTTTTGTCCCGATCAACTGTTTTTATATGGTTTACCTGACATAGACCCGATTTTATAAGAATTGGTTAAATATTTTCCCTGAATGAAAACAGATGCTAATACCTTTCTCACGTCAACTAACCGGCAGTCTGATGTAATTCACATAACAAAAACTACAAAAACTCTCGGTTAAAATCAAGTGAACGCAAAGACAAAGTCATCCTACGGTTAACTTCACAAAGATGTTATTAAACTGGACCATACTGGTTTATTTATCCTAAAACGCTTTTAAAGGACATGCATTTGTTACGTAATTTAAATGGATATTCGTTCGACCGGGCATTGCGAGCTCTATTGAAAATGCCTTCAACAAATCCGCAAATAATCCGTTAGAGACACGCGTATTATGACAAACCTGACAATACTTATAAGTGCACCTTTTTACTCTGTTTTTTCCTTATTCCTACACCTTTATGCCTCATAATTCCTGCATTCAGTTCTCCTCTTAATCAGTAGATCACAGTTTTTTACATTTACAATTTATTTTTTGTAACCACCATATTCGGCAAACTCCCAGTTCAGCAGTCTTACGCCTTGATAGAACTTTCGCATAACTGGAAAGAGAAAAATAGTTGCCATGAAGGGGAAAATGTAAAAGGAGGAAACAGAATTTGGAGGGAAAGATACAGCTGAAAGCATTTACGAACTCAATTATAGGAAAATATCTTGTTTTATGATAATTCATTGGCAGGTATCCTCACTATCCACTCACAAGCTTCATTTTTATTTGTCCATATGGCTGTTTTTTGTGTGATCTATTTTAATTTTCTTACTCACTGAACGACTGTAACCAGTCTAGAGAGTAAATTCAATAATTGGTGTAACCCACTGCCTTTTTAATTTATTTCAATCTAATTTCGTCGCTGGATTAAATTGAACGAAAAAACGCAAATCACGACCTCTGGCGGAGTATCAATTAAATACACGAAAGAGTGATTCGAATTTCGCAAAATTAATCAGATTTACTAAGTGGTATTTTTTCAGGGTCTTTAGGAGCGCAAAAGGGTTGAGCATTAGTTTGAGAAAAGAGGTTAAAAAAATAAATATTCCCGTGAGAATTATTTTCCCTTCTGGGGATTCCGAAAGAGCGGCGTGACAAGAAATTAGTCGGTTGATCCTTGTGTATTCGTGTAGTGCTAGTCTGGGAGCACCTTTAGCGTTTTATGAACTCGACCTCTCTCGATTTGCCTCGTAATGGGTACTTCCCAGGGCGTAACGAGATGAGCACCGAACTCTTAATCCCGGTCTTTTTTCCCTTGCGTAACATTAACTCCCTCTCTCTCCATGTGCTTCCGTGTCGCGCGTTCATTTCTTGTCTCCTGCCTTGCTTGGGGGTTTAATTCATCCCGCTTTTCTCGGGACACTCCCGTTTATATTTAAACTTTTCCCGAGTTGATTTCAAAATTCCCGATTTTTAAAATAACCCTTTATGGCCTGAATATATTTTACAGCTGACTAAGTATCTTTTCTTTAAGTCAATTTTTGTTTTTGTTTTTGTTTTAAGAAAACAAAAATTAAATACTTTGGGAAAAAATATATTTAATCCGTCGCTAGAATGTAAGACGACAATATGAAATACTATACTCAGGTGGTATGGGACTCCGGAGAGCTATAATGGTTTCCTTTGAAATCTCCCGGCCAGAGTGGGGTAATTATGAGGAAATGGTTTTCTGGTTTCATATCGTTTTTACTACCACTTTATGTGATAATACTGAACAAGGAGTCGAGACTCGAAATTCCGTGATTATTGTCTCTCGCGAATACACCAAACAGTTGCTCAATTCGGAAGTTTATCGCATGCTACTCGTAACTTTTCAATCAATAATTATCACATGTGGACAAAGATGATGACTGGAGAATGCTCGATTGACGAAAACACGCGATAAAGAAGTACTTTCGCATGGAATAATTATCAAGGCGTTTCGAGAAAGTACCTCCAGGTCCGTAAACCTGGGAAGTATTTTCCCAGTTTTATTGTTACTGGAGTTAGTTTACAGGCTAACTGTGGTTTAAATAGAGATACGATAAGCTCTACTGATCATTCAAATAACTGTACCGCCCTAAATTCTCACGCAATATCCTTCTTTTACTCTGCGTATGACCTACCTACCTATCTCACCTCCATCGATGAAATATTTTATTATTTTTGTGACTCTAATGTTAACGAATGTTCATAGCAGTATTTAATTTGAAGGAGCGGTATCTATCTTCTTCCTTCGATATTGATCATCGATGGACAAGATAAAATATCCATGATTTTTTTTCTCCTTTATTTCTTTACAATATTTTTTTCATTAATTCTTGCCGTCTGTTTTTAATGTCTTTATTCTGTTCATATCCCACCACTTTTATTATTTATTTTCTCCAAGAAACCCTGAAAGTTATCAGTATTTATTCCGGAATTCATTTTGGCTTCCTATTACTTCCTCTATTAGGCTCATTTCCATTAGGTCTTTCTTGACTTGTATGATCCACGCCATTTGCTAGAATTTTCCGTATTACTGTGCGCCGCATAAAATATTTATGCATTTTTTCCAAATGTTTTTATATGCCATTAAAAAAAATATCTAAGGCATTTTCAATAAATGTAATCGGTTTTCCAGTATGTTTGTGATACACAATGGGGGTGATTCAATGAATGTTTCATTCTGCATTTATTTTATACTTTAATGTGATTGCACTTTTCGCAGCTGAAATTTAACGCTTTACAAAGTAAGCGCACAAACTTTGCTTTCAAATCATATAGTACGCTTAATATAAGCAAACGCCATACATTACGTAAGTGACCATGAATTTGATTTACTGGACCATATACAGTAAATCCACGCTCCTCGTTTTCATAGCAACACATTTGTTAGAACATTTTTAAATTTAGCACGTTTATTTGCCGTAACAACATGAGGGGCAGTCAGACCATGTGTCCGCATGAAAAGCATTATACATAATCCGTAAACAACCTACCTATAAAAGTTATTTCTTTGAAGATTAAGAGTAATTTTTTAACGCGTGTGACCATGGAATTACCCATGGGAACCCGCAGCTTTCTCTCTTCAGCTCTCTCATTCCACCTCTTTCCTCCCAGCAGGGAGGAGGGGCTGTCTTGGGTGATTGCTCTCCTCTTTACCGCGAGAGAGGGAAAAAAGAAAATCCTACCCCCAGTAATCCCTTCCCTACCAAACTTGCCCAACTCCGTATAACTCTTCCTTTGTTTTCCACCCCATCTTCAACTTATTCCCCCGCATCGCCTAATTGGCCCACTTATCCCTCCGCCACCAATTCTCGCTCCGGAAGAAACCGTTACGCACTACGGTCTCCCTCTCTCCACCTTTCCCGCTCGTATTTTTTTTCTTCATTTCTCTTCTCCCCCTCTTGAGGCCGGCTTCACATTTGAGCACAAAAACATAAGAGCGTAACTTAAAAACTCTTGAACTTCAGGGAGGCGGGGATCAGGATGGTGACTCGAGTACTGTCTTCCCATCCTGGGAGGGACATGTTTCGATTCCAGGAAGAGGCAAGGATTTTAAAAGGAATCCCGACTCCTACTTGGATACCTTGTAGAGTGCAATTCACGTACATAACTCCGTCCGTCGGATCCGTTTCGCTCAATCATCCCTCAAAATCCTTTCATGACCAACACACCCAGCTGTCCAGAATTGCGCAAATGACCTTAGCTGTCGGTCGCATCCCCGATAAAACCTACGAACCAACCAATTGAATTTGAGCACGTGAGGCAGATGTGAAGCGTTCACGAGCTTTGAGGACGTAACGCGAAGGCTGGCTACCTGTTACCTGCTACTCATCTGTTTAGTTGTGCTGTTCTGTTAGCCAACCACGGAAAGACTGATTTTAAGTTAAGCAGTATTAGAGGCAAAGAGGAAGAGATATGAATAAGTAAAGTCTAGTGGTTTAAGGTAGTTTGAGCGAGGTATCACTGCTGATAAGACTCGAGGAATTAGGCCTCATTATAAATTAAACAATCTAATATATTTTTAATAATATAAAAATATCAGATACACACGGAATTACTTTACGAGATATTTGCTAAAAATAGAAGCTGTTTCCATTGGGCATGAATCGGCGGTGCACTCCTGAGAGACATTTTTAAATAAAATGACAAATTTATGACTCAGAAATCGCATTTGCAGTGAAACGATGTTTTGTTCATATTAAATACAAATTTATTTCTCATCGTTAATCTTTTTGTAAAAGAAAAAACATCCTACGGTTGTGAAGGCGTTTTCAACGAACGGCGTGAAACACATAAATCGAATAAAGGTTTTAGATATGAATATTAAGTAGGTACCTAAATTAATGAGAAGTTTAATGGTTAAAAACAAAGCTTTTCCGTCAAAAGTATTACTGAATTTACCTCAGGCTGCTCATAACTGCTTGCATTTTGAGATGAACGTCTAATATGGTCATTATAATGACTACGGAAGAATCTCGCTGCGACTACTTAAAATGAAGTCAATTCTCATTAAGATGGCTGACGAAATACCATATTTTTACGTCAAAATGGAACTTCATTTTAAAACATGCGAAGCCAAAGACGATTCGTGGGGTAAGATTGGAACTATTCTATGATATATTGGAATTTATTACACTACTAACGCCCATTGATCAACTAATGGGAAGAGAAAAGTATTCTAGTTGGTTAATTTGAAAATACCGTCGATTGAGGCCTGACCTGATATTGCGTTATGGCCTTAAGTTATGCTGTTATGCTTGGTGCGAACCCGCATCGATTCTTGGCCCTTTCTTTCTCGTCCGAAGCCTCGTTTATCCCAAATCTCTCCCTCCTTGCCTAACGATGCCGACCGTTCCGGGGGTTTATATTTTCCTTCTTCCCCGTATGGCCCTCCTTTTCCTCCCACGGCTTGCTGTCTCGCTGTTTTCTTTGCTTCACGGACCTCCTTGATGGTTTTGGATGTGCTGTCTCTTGCCAAAACACCACGTTGGCTTGGAGACAAAAAATTTGCGACGGTCGGCTGTTTACTGAGGGTGTCTCCCTCCTCTTCTCCGATGTTTCAACTACTGCTCATTGAACTGTGGATGCGCATAGATCCAGACCATAATTTCAAAGCACTGGAAGAGAAAATGCTGCTTTATTAGGGGCTTGCATTTTGAACAATTTCAGAAGATTAGGTGGAATTCCGCCATTATGATTAAATATAGTTAAATTCTATCCCTTTAAATTCTAAGAGAATTAAAGCCTTGCGATTAAATAAATATTTGAAATTTTGCATAAAATTAATGAGTAAAACTTATATTACAGCCTGAGTTTTGATGCTACTGCATCATCTTCTGGCCAAACCTAAAGATTTTGTGGGTAGTCGAAACCTAGGTTGTAATTAAAATTGTATTAATTTATTTACATAAAATTGTAATCCTTTATCCCATTATAAAGTTTTAATTATCCTGTAATTTAATTCATTGTGAGCAGGTAGAACTTTAGCAGGTTAAATCTTTGAACTTCAAACTTGCGGAACATAGATTGTTTTCGGCGAAAACTTCCTTGATTCATTTGCGGTCATTGTTGACGCAAATAAGTATCTACAACCCTTTATAGGATGGTACTATAACCAAACATTCTTAGATTTCAATTTTGAATAGGGTGTTAGGATAGGCTATGATGAGCAAAACGACAAATTTGCTCATAAATCAGTAGAGATGACTTGAAAGAGTTAGAAGTACTTTTACTATTTAATCAGACACTAACGTGGTCTCAGGAGACTGAAGTCTTTATACTTGTTACAATAAATTTATCTGATTTCTAAATCAAACAGTGACCAATACAATGATCAAGCATGATAATAAGTTTGTGCATAAAATTGTTTATACAATAAAATTACAATTTTTGTGCACCAAACTAGATGAAAGGCTCAATAAGAGGTTAGGTATATTGAATTTATCTTACAACACCGGTTTTCTCGTATGTGGATGAGAGGCGGTGAGAGGGTAGTAATTATTAATTTTATAGGTCACATGAAATGGTAATTGAATACTTTAAAACAACATATCCGCTTATAATTTTCACCACCTCATGAATTACATATTTTGGTGAATTTTATGCTAGAGTAACTTCTTCGGTCAATGTTGATGATTATGTTTTGTTAATAAAACTAATCAAACGATAATCACTAATGATTTCTCCCGATAGTTCACTCTGTAAATGAAATGAAATTCCAAAAGTGGTTGCTATTACTGAGATATCTCCCTGAATGAAAACCTTTGAATTCCAATGGCATGCTTCATTAGCCTGAGTATGAACCTATGCTTTAATACCCATATTTTTTTCTCTCGAATAAATCATGCCATTTTGGTGATAAATTCTTAAATTTTTCCTCACTTTGACGGAACGTATATTTATCGATGAATTAACGATTTTAGACCTTAGGGATGTAATTGGCTTTGATGCGTAGATATTTGCTATAATTCGCATAACCTTTAATAAATCTTATTTGGAATATCTTTTAATGCTCATAAACCATGGGGTTTCAAAAATGATCAGGTAAAAGTTTATTTTATACTTAATTTAGTTTTCAATAACTCTTATCAATTACGCCATTAATGCAGTAATCTTTTTATGAGATTCCCAAAATGTGCAAATTGGTAAATATTGTTGGAAAACATTTTTAATAAATATACGCTCTCAGCGAAGGAAGTCGTAAGAGCTAAACTTCGTGTGATTGGATTTTGAGGTTTTTAATACCTTAAATGAGGACGTGATAAAAATGAGCTAAATACACCGGTGTGCTATTGATATCTCTGTGAAAATTACAAAAAAGTCTCCTATTCTGGCATGCTTATAAGTGTTAAGGGATTCACAATCGCAAGTAGAACTTGATACCTCTCCGGTTTTTGTGCAGTGTCTTTTGTTCAGCGTTTATTTACCTTTTTATTTTTACCTTATGTTTGGAATGTAAGGTTTGTGCATGTTTCCCAATATACCCTCGTCAATACAAACGTGTTTAGTGCTGCCTCAGAACGAATATTTTAAATAGATAAACACTTTTCTAAAATTATATAGAAATGCTCTTGGAGTTCTCATTTGCTTGAAAAAAACTTCAACTACCTTCCACTGAATTTCTCCCCTGTAAGAAATGCTTAAATTAAGCACCAATGCTATTTTTAATTTTCAATTTTGTGAGCACTTGGTAATACATATTTATTCAATTTTCTCCAGGTAGCAACACAATAAGGGTTCATCGAGATCGTAGTTTTCCCGTTGAAAATAATTTTTCTCGACAATTTCGCTCAAAGGTGGAAGCGGTGATTGCTAAAAAGTTCTAGAAAATATTTGGGAGAGACCTTTTTTCTGAACCACTTATTGAGAAGTTACACGAACTGTTGATCGTTGCCTAGTCGTATTCTAGAGAGAGAGAGACAATTATTGATCCGATTTTTTAATTAGGAAGGATTGTTTCCTTGAATATCACGCGTAATATGTTTACATTGAATTAGTTATCCCTTCGGAAGTCTTTTTTTCCGTTTGGCAGTCTTTTTGAGTTAATTCTTCAATGAGATAATTTAGCCTTTATTGATTCATCATGCAAATTCGGTGGTCGCTGAGTTCATAGATATTATATTTTTTTTACTCTAAGGATAGGGATTTTTAGTGGTATTTAGACCACTGGGATGACAATAGGTGGATCCATGTCTTCTGAATCCTATGGCAACATCTGAGTTTTTAATAAACTCAATTGATTCATGCTTTTTAGTGGAAGTTCTATGTACCCATATAATTTAAAGGCACAATGTACGCAGTCTTTGTCGCAAAAATTTTACTATTAAAATTTCTGCGGAAAATACGCTGTGACTTTTAGCGATTTAGATGTGTTTTTCTTGAATTACTTTTTTATCTCTAGCTAAATATATCTCCAGGTTAAGCCACTATTTTATTCTCCGAATAGTTTTACGACTGAGGTAATTAACAATGAGCAAACTGTAACGTACGGTTATGTATATTTATTCTTAGAAGCTATTGTTAATATATGTAAGCATGATGTCTTAAGAATCTTTGGCTTCTGCGGTAAAGTGTCACTTTTAGAGGTAAGAACCCACTGAATACCTCAATTTGATCTCTCTATTCGTAAATTATTTCATTAATCAGATGTGCATAGACCATATCTGAACTCCCTAAAATGTGATTCTCGGTTTTGCATTTTCTACGGCTGACTCAGGTTCTTGAAATACCAGGATTTGGGTCCTCAAGAACTGCTCGGAATGCATTCGGAATGCCAACAAGTGCGACCTATTTTAGGCGGGCGAATCAGAGAGGAACGTGTTGTACCTTCTATCTCCTATTTGCATTAAAATTAGGTCACAGAAAATTAGCATGAATAATTTGAAGTTCTCGTAACTCAGGAAATTCCTCGGGAGAATACAAATTTATCCCCTTGACCTTTTATTGTTTATAGAACTTTTTGTTTTCATATTACTGTAGTTAGATAGTTAGTTGTTTGAGAAGGCAACCAACAGCTGAGGTCATTTGCGCCCTGTGCAGTCATGTGGGCTAGTTGAAAAGGGAAGATGGGCGTGGAAGAAGAGTGGAGTGAAACCCAGAGCCGGCGTTGGCCTACCCCTATCGAAAGGGGACTTGGGGTCCACGGTTTAACGCCTCATCCAATGTACAGTTCCACCATCATCATCATCATCAGTAGTTGTCAATCCGAAGATTGGTTTGCAGCAGCTCTCCACTCCTCCTGTCCTCATCGCCAACCGCTTCATTCCTGCATCATTATTTACAATTACGTTCTTCATGATTTGCTTTATGGGTTCCATTGATGGTCTTCCTCTGTAATTATTCCCATTTATTTCTGCTTCCAAACTGTTTTCATTAGGCTGTTGTGCTGAAAACTTTGTTCTATAAGTTTGTGTCCTTTTTCGCAGAGTGTTCATTATGCTTTTGTTCTCTCCATCTCTTCGTAGGACTTCTTCTTTAGTGATTCTCTCCGTCCATTTAATCTTTATCATTCATCGGTAAAACTACATCTCCATTTCTTCCAATCTCCTTTGCTCTGCTGTAATCATTGTCCATGTTTCACTCCCATATAAGAGCGTGCTTCAAATATCTGTTTTAAATAAGTGCTTCCTAACTTCCCGGCTTGTTTTTCCAGATGTCGGCAGACTCCTCTTCTGGGAGAATGCCTTCTTTATTTCTCTATATTCTGCTCACATTGTATTTCTTACGTCGTTTATCGCTGGCGATCCTGCTTCACAGATAACAAAATTCTACCACTTTCGCAAGTTTTTGCTGCCGAAGTTTAACAGTGAACCTTTCGTCTTGATTTATCCCACAAACTCTAACCCTGGTTTTCTTAACACTAATATTCAAGTTGTATTTCTTCAGAATTTTGTCCTTATAGTTCAGCATCCTTGAAAGGTCTTCATTCTTTTCCACATGAATTTATGTTTACTACATAAGAAGAAACAGAG
The DNA here is from genome assembly GCA_963573305.1 of Pyrrhosoma nymphula. NCBI lineage: Eukaryota > Metazoa > Arthropoda > Insecta > Odonata > Coenagrionidae > Pyrrhosoma > Pyrrhosoma nymphula. The sequence goes on from OY754328.1 coordinate 88,655,025, forward strand.
TTCTACATTGGAAGTGCCCTCCGTAAGGCACCCAAGTAAGGACCGGGATCCCAATGAAAAATCTCATACACAGGCAGGATTTGAATTGGGACCCTCAGGATGAGAAGCCAATACGGCACCTACTACACCTACCTGATGCCGTTCACGTTCAATGGATTATTAAACTATTTTACTAATATTTCCTAATTCGGTGCAGAAACTTGAGCACAACCATGTTTTCCAAGTTAGTAGTGATGACATTAAAATGAATTCATGCCGATACACTATAGTGTTCCACATATAGTTCACAGTATATGCATTAAGGTGGTTCCACAATAAAATGACATCAATATTTAATTTTATTCATATTCTGGATACATATAGAAAAATATGTTCTCTATCTGAAATAAATGCGAAAACGTTACACTTGCATACTATTTTTATCGAAAAAAGAACTTGAATATACATAATGCTCAATGCGACATTGGGAGAAACACGGGGAAAATATTTTTTTTCTATCTAATATAAATGCCATTTTCATGGGAAACTCTATAAGAAGAAGGAACTTCCGAAAAATTGGCTAAACATGATATTGATTAACTTTATCATCTTATTGTTTGAGATATTAGCGAATTACTGCGATAATTACAGTTAAAGTGTGTCAATTCCATATAAATGGCACTGCAGTAGGGGTCTTTAATATAAAAAGTTGTTCATTAAAAATTATTCATGGAATAATTTGCATGTTTTGTACCTTAATTTTTACCATGAAAAGCTAACGCCTGTTATCAGCGAAAGCGGGAGTAACCAATTAAACAAAAAGTTGCATTTTAGTATTTTTCTTGACTCACACAGTCGCGGTGGAACCTCCTTATGGAGGAGATGTGGGCGATGTTGCCAATCTTACGCATCGTGCGCGATGCGCAAGTAGACTCTTGGCCAAGTAGGCAACCATTTCCAATCTATTTTAAATATAAGTAAGTTGCTTATGATATTTGTATATTGGAAGTGCCATAGACGTGCTCTTAGTGTAATGCTAAGTGTAATACCATTATGTCAAGTGGCCTGGTTATATTGGTAACACCACACCTCTGGTCTTATGGAGATTTCCACAGTGAACTCATTTCCATAACAACCTATAATATCTACTAAATTAGAATTATACATGACATATGGCTGGTAAACGTTTCGAGGTCAGCCATTGGAGAACAGGGACATATTAATGTACAAAAATAGGCTTAAATGGAAATTAATGGCATTATCGTCATCCGGAAAGTAGTGACATTCTCGTAATCTTCAACGGACATCCAATGATTGCGTGATACCTGATTAAAGTTCACGACGTTAGTTATCTTCAACGGATTGTTGCGCTCTGATTTATACTTACCCTATTCTGATATTTCTTTGATTTATAACTTGATAAACTCTCTCGGCGCCGGTTACGTCTCTTAGGGTGGTATGTAGACATTACTACTTGGTGGTCTTTGAATTTTTTTCGGCGAGAAGGTGCCTCTCTTCTCTAAGCTTAGGTATTTCCAGCAACTGTGTCATCTCTGCTTTCCCGATGCCGGTGGCAAATTCCGCTCCCAAAGAGCAAGATATAACCTCTTTCTCGTGTTGTATAAATTCGTTTATGTTTCAGAATGCTATCCGCTTTGGCTTTTACGTCCTTACAACATGGCTATTTACGTTCTTTTACAATCTTTAGTAAAAACCCTCGCAGCACATCTGATTCTTTTCCTGAAGGGTGTTGATTTATATCGCCGCCGGTACACCAATCCTTGGGGTTCGGTGTGCATACCTCAAAATGTCTCGATTGAGAAAATGGCCTACGTGTTGTCTTTTTAGGCTCTGCACACACGGTGACATATCTGTCGCCTAATCTGACGCGGAAAGTGGCTAGCAGATAATTTCTCCGTGTGAACAATCATATTTCATGTCATCTGCTGGCGTTTGACAAAATCGGATGTGATTGCCCAACCCTGATAAGGATTAGGACACGTTTAATTTTTCTAGCGATCTGGCAGAAATGCAATGCGCATTTCCGCTTTTATTTGTTTGAGAGCAGAGAGAGAAAATTGTACGAAGGGGAAGATTTTGAAATAGAAGTGTTGAATTTTACAATCATTGCGATTGCATAAATGTTGTGGTACGCAGTCACGCACACGGGTGCGAAGTTATGCACCAAAGACGGTGCATAACTTCGCACCCGTGTCATACCATAATCATTTGACTTGCCTGGGATTCAAACCAGGAACTCCCAATTGCCGGTCAGGTTTGTTATCCAATTAACTTGACTTAAAATGGCTTGGTAGTGTAACTGACTAACACACCTGACCGACAATTGGGAGATCCGGGTTCGAATCCCGGTTAAGTAAAATGATTTTTTCATGGTGAATTTCACCGTCTTTGGTGTTTAGAAGTGTTATACTGGTCAATTTAAAAAGTGAGCATTTCAATAATTTTTTTAGAATTCTTCATGTATTTTGTTATTTAAAATGAACTAGCGTTGGACAGAAGTGGATTGCGGGCTGCACCAAACCAATTCTAGATTTGAAAGACCAATCACGACGGTGATTTTATTTAATGTTATGAGTACTTATGCAAAGTTACGTGATCAGCGAGTATGATTCCCTACAAAGCTAAAGCTACAGCTACAAAGCATGATATAAACAATGACGATAATTAATTCACCCTTGTCAAATAAATGATTCATAGCTTTACCACTATTGCTTCTTAGCGCTAATAAAATGTGAATATCATTCATTTCATATGCTAAGGAGTTACACGCTCCAAACTGTTTTCAAGACCAGTCACTACCTGTATCTTTGCGTATTCACAACGGTGAAATTTTGATCACCATCGGTTGTCACCGTTCCATCCGAAATGGCTGGGTGTAGGATTGCAGGCCTGTTCTGGCATGATTAATGTTCCTGTGTGCATAGGACTGAGCTTAAGGCCTGTGCACACTACGCCTAATATTATATAATCAATGACTGAATTTCTGGCGCCAGATCGGTAAGAATTGGATGGTGGTATCTATGGAAGCGACAAATGTCACCTTTGTGTTTGCTCATGAAGCCACGCGGTGGCGTTAACCCAATTGAAATTTAGACCGTTCTTTAAAATGGAATTCATGTTCAAACAACTAAGTTCCCTCTTACAGCTCTATTGAAGCTCTCAATTTATCCATACACCTCTCTGCTTAATCTTTTTTTTGCCTCATTTAAATTTCCTTTTCTTCGCTTTAATCTTTCCTTCTTCGCTAGAGCAGCATTGGTAATGCCTCCTTCTACATAGCAGGTGGATTGTCTGTTCTTTCTTTGTCACTTCATCTATTATACTTGTTTGATGGTAAGTTTATGAAACCCATGTCCTGTTTCCCACAGGTACCATATCAAGGGATACTTTTGCTATAATTTCTTCGTCCATATCGTGTTATGTGACCTTTCTATTCATGCTTTCTTTTTACGAACCGCACGTTAATGTTTTCTACTTTACAAGTTTTTCTCATGTTTTACTTTTGTTCTCTATTTAGTAATGTAGCACTTACAACTCACCGGCCTCCAGTAGCCTACAAGTTATTGCTGTGTCTGGCCGAGTCTCCACTATAAAGTTATTGTGGGTCTTGTAGTAGCTTTATGTTTTGAGCTTTATCTCGTCTTCCTTATAGATCCCCATATGGTAGGAAAATAGCTCATGTTCTATTTCTTGCGACTCAATTGCGATTGTATTGCATGCCACCGAGTGGCATATGAAAGTGCATGGCACCAAGTGCTGACGAAATCTGTTTCCAGCAGCCTTGTGAATAATGCCCGGCGCCAGAAATGTCATCGTGTGTATAGGTCTTTAGATAATTCTTGCTTACGCTGACATAATCTCTGCGGATAGAAAGCTTATCCGACGAACGTGTTATATTGCGCCGCATCCCCGAGGTCTTACTCCGCTTCGTATATGAAAGTCGCCAAGTGAGTGGTTGGCAGCCGGGCGTAGTCATCTCACCGAAACTCCTGGGGTTAAATCGGTCGGAATTAAGAGGGAAAGAGAAAGGGAGAGGACTATGCGTCGAGGGAGACGATATCTGGCGGAGATTTAATGATTCAAGTTAAGCCTCTTGAGTTTCGGTGCGAAATGACCTCTTGCCTTCGATGCGGAAAATTGGAGGACCTTCTCTTCCGACCACTTGCCACAGAATAGTTCCTCCGTTACATGGCCTCCGGGGCTTCAGTATCACACCGGGGAAGTCAACCGAGATTTAAACCGTTCTTTCGATAACATTGCGAGGCTGGGAATTGTCTGGTCCAATTGGCGACGAAATAAGTTTCTTCCTGCGTGACCTGAAGGTTATCTTGAGTCGATAAAAAAAAGATCATAACATATTACCATTTGTATCCCTACATATTACCTTTTGACATATAACCTTTTGCCAACGCATGAAAATCGTAATAAAGCATTTTTATAATTTCTTAAATTTTGTATGTTAGTGAATTACTTATCTTTAAACACTGCTTTAGACAAAAACTTTACGCCCTGATGAAGCAAAAATAAATTTGCAAAAGGGTAGAAAATAAATAGCTGACATCTATTATTTAGCCAAGACATATATTTTCCTGAAGAAAGAGAAACAAATCTTTAGTAAAAAGAAGTCGTTAATGAAATGAAAGAGGAAGATGTTAAGGAAATTAATGTTGGTGGGGTTTTTTATTTGGGGAGGTGACCGAAAGCTTAGGAGGCCATATGCGCCATTATTGTGGTTTTTTTGGAGGGTAAGGAAATCGGAAGAAGGGCGGAGGAAAACTCGGCGTCGCTAATAGTCTGCTCTTAACGAAAGGAAACCCTACAAAGGAAACCTCAAAACTACATAAATGTGGGTGCCATCCTATTTTTTCCATCCTCTTTCCTCATATTACAAGTCCTTATATTATTTAAAGACCCCTTATAGACGTCTTAACTCAGGGTCCTTGTCATCCATATTTTCCTTATTGTGAATATCTCTAATGGCGTCGAAGGTAGTATGTGGAGTATATAATGGAATGAATGTTTGCTTAAGGAAGCAAAATTTTCGGTTTACAACAGATTGTACTCCTCCCCACTAAATTGTGTTATGGAAACTTGGGTGTGCCATGATAAGAAAAATAGTAGGAAAAATGTATTGAGTTATCTGAACATGCGAAGAGTTTGAGGAGGTGAGGTTTGAGATGAGATAGTGTAGTAAATGATGCGAGAGGAAGGGATATGCCGAGAAAGTCTTGGGCGAATGTGGTGGAAGATCTCTCAAGGGGAGGAATATTCGGCGTCTAAGAACTGGAGGGCCCTGCATTGTATGAGGGCTACTGAGGCAAAAGAGGTATGAAAGGATAGGCCAGTATGGAGGAAATTATTGAAGGCCTAACACCGAGAATTAAACTTTTTCAATGGACCTACCCCGAAAAGAACCGGTGTGATAGACATGTGTATATGTTTATCCTTTTACGTAGATCAACTCACATTCCTTTTTCCTAAAATCTTCATCTATTTTTCTATGATTAATCTTCATCCCAAACCTCTATCAATGATTCTTTAAGGTATTTAACGTAGGCCGGATACCATTTTCTGTTGGGATGATTACGTACAGAGTAGCGAAGAGAGCAATGAAGAGCTCTCCCTTTCTCTCAACGAGTGTACTCATGATTTATGACCTTGCTCGCACGTTGACCGTTTTCGAGTCCAAATTCTTGAGTGAAAGCAGGTGAAATGGGCTCGAAACGGCAAGTGTAGGTCGGAAGTATAGATCACGTTTAACCGGTGATCGATCTGTGTATCCGGCATTTTGCGCGGGAATTTCCTTTTCTTCCCGTGCCGATTGTATTCCGTTTCTGCGGCAGCAGGTTTTCTCCGCAATGTTACGTGCGCTTTTCTTAAATGAAGTAAAAAGGCCTCGTCTTCAAGAGGAGGCCAATTATAATCAATATTCTGATGAGTTTACGTGGAATGGGTTTACCGATCCTCTTTGGTGCTCGTCCTTATTTTTTCAAGGGAATGTGCTGGACTGAGTATTTTTTCGGCCTTAGTGTTAGATTGTAATAATTATGGTATATAGCCTTGACTTTGGGTTTGGTATGTCTTAGGTTTATGATAGGTGAGCTTGGGTATTCTCAGTTAAGATACGAGGGACGTCTGAGTGTGTATCATTGTGCTAAAAAGTTCATTGCAGCTACCCTATTGAAATAACATCAAAGATTGCGACATAATACTACTATTTTTCAATATGGTACTATCATTACAGTTTTCCTTTACACGTTCTTTTGGACTAAAATAGTATCGTTTAACTAAGTGATGGTATTGAAAAAAACACCACTGCCGTCGATAAATGAAAAGCAATCGTTTCAAAAAGAACGATTTCCTATCATTAGTTTTTATCCAGTGAAATTGCACCTTACGAATGGTTTCAAGGCAATCTCCTCCGGCATTGGCAAGAAGTGCTTAAATGCTTAATCAATGAGTTCCATAAGTAGAAGTGTTCATTTTCTGGTTATTGCGCTTAGTCACTAGACACTAGATGCATTTAAAGTTTTGTTGTACTTCATGTGAAATATCACATAATTATATAACGAGTGTTTCTTTATGGGACACCAACATTGTTACAAATTTTTATGTGGTAGAATGGTGAATGAAGTAATTTTTTGTATTTCAGACATTCGGTCATGCGAAAGTAATTTTCTCTCAGTTTACCCTCCATTTCGTTGCTTATCACAAAATCATTTTGTGCATGCTGTGAGATTATCAGTTTTTCAATTTTTGCTATTTGGTATTCCTCCTTGGTGCTTCTTTCTCGTCTTTTACTCTATTTAATATCGCATCAAAATATTATATTCACTCAAAAATTTGTTACGATTGCTCTTAGGTTTCCGTGGCGTTGAAATGTCGGAATATGTATTGCGTGCCTTGGCTTGTGATGGAAATAGTTTCGCTGGCATTCTAATCAGCGATTTCAGGCTGGAGCTGTCTTTCGACTTCAGCGTGCTTATTATCTAAAAGATCATCCAAATAAATTTACGGCCAATCACTCGCATTAATGCATGTGTGCTTTTTAATTTACTGATATTAATACTTTTATCATGGGATATTTATAAATGATCTGTTCCAAGGCCTAAAACCTTTTATCTGGCTTACTTATCAGCATCGTGAATGGCCTACCACTCTCATGCATTGAGGGCTGTTGATTGTATTGATATTAATAATTTCGAACTCAAGTATGTATTTATAAATAACTGGTATGTTTTAAGACGCTTAATTATTGCGTTTTTTTCAGTGTTTCGTGGAGAAACGTTTAATAATTTGTATTTTTCTATTCAATCTTATTGAATCCTTGAACTTAGTAAATAAGTTTTCTGAATGATCATTGGTAATTACGGTTGTGTTAGCGCTTCAAAGGTAAGGTTCTCAATATTGGAAGATATAAACTTTTGAAGTGACTTAACAAAACTCTATTAAATATTCATAAAACTCCTTAAACTGGAGACATAGTAGTGTTAATTGATGGTATATAAAGCAAATTAGGAGCTCTGCATTCATTTTTGTTGAATCATTGCTTCGGATATTGAATTTAGACAATAGCCAAAACGATAATACTCCCTAATTAAACGAAAAAATGTATCACACACTTGCACATTCCTGAGAGGCAACTCCCAAGTCTTTGGCACCGCTTGCCGAGTGGTGCGTTTGCGGCGTTTGAACCACCTACGATCGAATCTCAGATCGATTACGCAGGCGCCTTTTGACCTCCACCCAAAGCGTTACAAGGAATTTCATTGAGTGAAACGCTCAAGACATTCAAGGGGACGGGTGTTGGTACGTAGGAGGAGGAGGGCAGACTCCTCCACAAGCGAACCAAACACCTCTCCTGCCCTCCGCCGCCGCCAACTTTTCTCTCCTCTTCTCTCTCTCCACTACACACTCTCTCAGTGAAATTCCCGAGCCGAGGAATTCCACCCGACCTCCCATCCCCTCTCGCGCTCGAACTTTCCTCGCAAGAAAGCGCGGGGGCTCCTTCTCCAATGTAAATCCTGAACTCTGCCACCCACTCCAAGGAGGAACCTCACCCGCCCACGGGGTTGTAGTACGTGATTTTTGCCTTAGTTGCCTCTCCACCGCATTTCCACCTCTCGCTGGTCACGCACTCACAGGAGTACTCACGTGTAGTGGCGGTCCACATATACGTACTACCATCTGCGAGCCACCGCAAAGGGCGTGTAGCAGGGGTTGTTGAGGCACTAGGCATTATAAAGGGAGGGAAAGTGAAGGGGAAGAGGAAAAAGGTGAATAAAAGTCACACCGTTAAACATGCAGTTTAACAGTATGTCTCATTTTGGAGCGCAGGCTTTTGCAGCGGTGAAAGTCTTCTAGAAGAGCTTTCGGTTTACGGTATAGGTGGATTGTAAGGTGTACATAAGTGTTGCAAGACTTGATGGCACTCACTTGTGAAGATCATGACGTCAGAGAGAAGAAGGCATGTAAGGAGGTCTGATAAGGGGGCCGAGGATCCCTCAAGAGGTGTGTCCTTCGGTACCTGTGCCTGATCATAGACGCTTGAATAACCTTCAGTAACCTCGGAATTTCTGCTGTCAAGTGCCACCAAGTTTTGCTATGCCTGTATTGCCCGGACGCAATGGCCTGCAAAAACGCGTGGTTTTGCTTCTATCGTTTAACGTAGGTAACACCAGTTTCAAAGGCGAAGCTATATTGCGCGGTTCGTAACCCACACTGTTCCTTCTACTCCCTCCTCTGGAATATTTTTGCACCCGCAACCTCGTCTGGATCTTCTTCTGGTCTTCACTTTGCCACTCGAAAGGCGCCTGCTACTGATTTAGCTTCTCCTACGTGTGCGATGAGGGTTGGCTACCCTTTGCACTCCTTTCTACGCCCCACGACCGCAAAGGGAAAGGTTTTGCCATGGTAATCGTGGCACGTCTCGGCGGGTGCTCGTGGGACCCGACTTGTTAACCCCGATTGGAAGACATCGCATCCGATCGTTCTCGACCTCCTCTTCCCCCTTCATGGTGTCTTGCAGTATCTGTGTCGGTGATATACGTAAACTTCCATACTTGCATCTATTTTCACTTGCGTTAGGTATCTGCGTGTTTTTCTCCATTGACGTGAGAAGAATAGCATCAACAAACTTATAATGTATAGTAATCTGCAAAATGGAAGGGCTACTGAGAATAACAACGAAATATTATAAATTAATATCCTCTTCAGTCATTGGCAATGTTGGATTCTTCAACATCCTTTAAAAACTGCGGGAGAAGTTTGAGTAATGTAATTGAGAGGGAGGATATAGGTAAAGTAAACACTGCATTCTTACAACGATATTTATTTTCACACAAACATGGTTACGATGGTGCATCATAATGAAATCATCTCGCGGCATCGATATAGTATATCATTATCACGCAAGCAGCATCGAAACCTTGGTCTAGTGTGAATTAATACTCTTGTGAAATTGCAGTTTTTCCTTTACATTTTCCTTCCATTGCAATAGCTTATGGCGTAGTCCTTAAGTTCTTATAGTCTAACTTCCATTGACACGGAATCACATCAGGGATTCCGATTATAGTGACGACTCTTTTTATAATTTTACATGCTATCTATTTGTTAGCACCTCGGACGTCATAGACTCGTATTTGACCAAATCAATTTGTTCGTGGAAAAAATTACATTTTGATCCTGGTAGCCCTTAAGTCTATTTTTCCCATTTTATTCTCATGGTCTAGTCTACCGTAATATGTAGGTTTACTTAATTTTTTGGACGTCATAACAAAATATATCGGTCTGGAACATGGTTAAAATACTGAGTCTAAATTTTAACCGGTCGCCTGATAGCGATTCCCATCCTAGTTGTTGCAAAGACAAAAATTAAGAGGTAGTCAGCAAGGTTAATGAGGTTTTTTTTGACTGCTATTTATTATTTCGCCGCGTCGCACAGTGGGGCTTTTTCCGAAAAACCTGGCCAAAATGCGAATTACAAAGTTGTAAAAATCGCTTTGGTGACAATGAAGTCTTTAGAAGATACAAATTACGCATTCAATACTACTCGCGTCGTTCGTTCGTAGAAAGCATTCAGAGCCTTTAATAGTATACCTTTCAATCTCCATTAGCTCCCTTCTGCGTTTTTAATGCTTGTTGCTGTTTTTTTCTCCCATTTTACCCTTTCCTCTCCAGGGGGGCTATTATGTATGTTCTCGGAATTTCCGAGCTTCGAAAGTGACGAAATTTTGACGTCACAGCCTCTAAAATTTCAAATAGGGTCATTCAAAAGTTGAGATTTATTGGGGGCTGTGACGTCAAATCCACGGATTTTCCGAGGTTCGATCGTGTCGAGTCCTTACTGAATAAGGCTCCAGGTTTCTCGTATCCGCGAGCAACTTTGTCTGCAGCGTCCTGTACCCACCGCAGAGCACTTTGGTTCTCTCCATAGCTTTCCCCGCTCACGTTTTCTTTCCATTTCGCTCCGTAATAGGCCATCCGTGCGATAAAGAAGTCTCCTCCTAATTAAGTAGTTTGGTGAACTCATATATTATGTATCACACGTTTTTGCTTCTTTGCCTTTCTCTTGTTTCTCCGCAAGGAAAAAAGTTCTCTCATTGTCATCAATTAGGTCTCTTATCTGACTTTTTATTTGTCACTATTGTATTTGATCTTTATTTAAAGCAATTTCTAAGCACACTATCCGTCTCATTCTGTTCAATGTTTATCTTCGTTCCGGTTGCGTTGTTAGTGGTTAAAATTTTACGCAGGCTGACGCAGCCTTTACGTAAACCTGTTGTAAACTAAAAGTTTAGTTTTTGTTCTTCACATCAGACTGTTGGTTAATTGACGTGAACGTTATCTATATGGGTACACATTAGCTTCGGTTTTCATACCGAGAAAATATTTAACCAGAGATTATAATACCGGGACTTGATATTTATTTATATTAATATTTTGTTCTCATTACAATTGCCTCGTATAATTTACCGCATACTCCCAAAATTTGTTATACCTTATATCTGTAATCACGAACATCACTAGTTCCAACTATTGATATTGCAGGATTTTGGGACTCCCATTGGTAGTTCTAAATTTTTAACCTCCAATCAATAATTATCATTGGCAGCTTCCCAATTATCGCTAAAATTGCCATGATACTTTCATGAAACATGATGGGGCGTACAAAATGTCATACCTAAGGGCATGTTTAAGAGCTTAATAGAGGGGAAACCAATGTAGAAGCGTGGAAGGGGAAGGAAGAGGAATTATGGACGAAATAAGAAGAGGTAGACGATATAAGGAATTCAAGAGAGATCTAATGGCTACTCATCTGTAGGGAGGAACGGGAGAAGACGTACCAGAATTTTGAATTTTAGGATGAGGATTGTTCAAAAACCTTCCAATCTGCTGGTAGAATACTCAAATGAATCCACATAAAATTTTTTCATCACGGCTTTGCTGTAATACAACGTCATCAGGTTCATCATAACTGATGGTTTTGTACTACTACAACACCTACATCGTGAATACGAGATCGTTTTATGTGAATATACTAAGTTATTCATTGTTAATTATTAATAGGGGAGATTTTTTTAACAGTCCATTAGACGTATATCCAAGCTAATCTTACCACATGAATCCCTGACACTCTCTTCGATTTTGCATGGAGATCGCTACCCTCGCAGTGGCGCTTCTACTCCTCTATTGTCGTAATAAATGATACGCAGGTGACTTTTCTGATCGATGAATGATCGCTTCGGTGCCGCATGCCATTCCTCCTCTCCCCTATCCCTTCCTCATTTGATCCCTACATCAAAATATATCGTTCGACTCGTGTAATTTACTTGTCCATCGATGGTGGCTCAAGAGGTGACAAACGATCTGGTTCTCTTCCATCTACGGAATAGTTTGGATGCGAATGATTTGATAAACCCACAAGGTGCGCTTTAGACTCTTCGATAGAGGCTAACGTGGTAAAGGAAAAGTATATAGATATGGAAGATCTGGTAGATAGATATATAGATATGTTACATTATTTTCAGGAAAGGGATATTCTGTGATGCAGAATTAGGCACAGGAAAGGAGAGGATCTTGGAGGAGGCTTGTAGTAAGTGATACTACGTTTTGATTATCGATGCTCATGATGTGCCATATGAAGTAAAGCATCAGGAAATGATATAAGAGTATTAGGTTAATTAATATTATTAAATTTTAATGGAGCAAACATATATGCAGTAGTATAAATAAGCACAACTGACTATTGAAATTAGTAAGATGAGCTGAAAACGTTAGGATTACATTAACGCAGATAGCTTCTTCCAATAATCTATTCCGCTTTATTCCGTTGTGTTGCCTATATCCATTAAAATACCTTTTATGCTCAGTTAGAGTTACACCATTCGTAATTGCTTTGTCCTTATATCATCAAAATTAACCCGTAAACAATAAAAACTTCTAATTTGTACTTTGATTAAATCTGACGCTTGACATTCCGGAGCAACCGAACTGTTTTGTTGCTATTTGTCTCTGGCGTTTTTCTGGCGTTCCTCGGAAGTGATGTTGGGAATGCCCTCTCAAAAGGAGGAGATTTTATAATAGGATATCCATAGTACTTAAAATGAAACACTTAAATTTGGCGACTCCACAACATTTTATTAAAAACAAACGACCTGAGTTTCAGCATCAGACCTCATCTTCTGGTCTGAACCTTCATCCCCAATCCTGGGTTGTGTTTTATTAAATAAAACCTTGTGTAATCACCAAGCTTAACTGTTTCATTTGAACTATGATTTAGTTCTACCAAGTCACGCCTAGGGCCGCGAACTAGATTCATTAAGTCTCTTGGAGTTGAATGACTAGCAAAATGATTTTTCTGGCCCTACCATACTTAATCGCACGAGACTGAAGATGATCTCCTCCTCGTTCCAAATCGCATGAAGTCTCTCGATATGACTTTAGAAGTTACGGATGACCTCATTGAGTGAAAAGTTCCCTGCCTCGCTGTACTAGAAGTCCTCGTAGTGAATAAATCACACGGTCGTTCGATATCAGTGGAAAACTTAAACTGGTAACTAATTCCGCATCCCAGCAAGAGATATGAATAAAAAACTCAAGCTGATCTACTTACGAGGAAAAGTGTGTAAGTGAGATGTCCGGTTCAATAAGGGGGTATATGCTATGCTAAATGATGGTCGGAAGAGGCATTTTTTTTACGGCGGTGGAATTTCGAGGATTGAAACTCCAATTCATTGCATATGAATTCGAAGAAGACTTTAAATTTTGGAATCTCCAGAATCATATTAAAACGTTGGCAGTATCATGACAGAGTTTCTTTATTTATGGACGAAGTTTCAATAGCTTTCCTTGAATAAACCAGGTCAAGTAAATCACGGCACTGACGGACCTTTTACATTAACGAACGCCCGTACTATATTGAACATCATCTCCATTTGTATCAATGAAGTACCTACTTTTGTTTGCATAATAGTTAGAACAAGATCACTAGTGACATGGTGGTATGACATTTTATCAATAAAAGTAATAACCTTTACAACACCACAATATAAAATAACACTAGCACGACCCGAGTTTCAGTGCATGAGCACCATCTTCAGGTGAAGAGTCATGGGGCACGTATTTATCTCCGCGCCGATGGCGCGATTTTCTTCACCGTCCCGGAGAGCGGTACTCTCCACACCCGGTGTGGTGACTGTTGAGTGTGGGGGTAACTGAGGAGTAGCAGTGTTGTTTGCGAGAAAGGAATGAGCTTGCAACTAATTAGCAAAAATTGCGAACAAGTAAATTTTAAAAATAAAATAAAAGAGAAAAAAAGGAAGTAATTTAGTTAAGGTAATTGAGTTGGGTTCACAAAAATAGTAATTTTAGGGGTGTATTAGTGGATTTAAAGGAGATTTTTCTTTTAAAGAGTATTTTTTAATATACATATTTTTATCTTCTCTCCTATTTTTTTAATTCACACCGTCATCATCGGCGGTAGAAGAGTCTTCTACGGCCGATGATGACGGCTTGGCCGTCGAAACGTCCAAGTTTTCTTTTGTAAGTGTCCTTTTTGCGTGTTTCTGTGTTTGTTTAGTGTATCGCTGTTTATATATACAAATATGAGACGCTCAAAGACGCGAAAAGACGCTCATATATCAGATCGAAAATCAGACGCTCAAAGGCGCGAATAAATTCATACAATTATAGGAAATGGAAAGGGATAGGAACACATAAAAGGACGAACACAGGGTTTGGTGGGGAAGATGAAAATGTGCCGAATCCAGGCAGAAAAAATTTCATCTTACCCAGGATTCGAACCTGGATCTCCCAATTGCCGGTTAGGTGTGCTACCAGTTACACGAGCAAGGCTTCTCATATATATAAATTTGTTTTTTCCTTTTTATTACATTTTATTATTTAATTATAACACGTTCACCACTTGACACCAATGAAATAATTAGAATGAAATTGAGAGTAATGACAGAAAGCAGTGCTTTGACAGATGTTTAAACAAATGGCAATTTATTTAGAAGATCACTTAACTCTAATAAAAGACAGGATGGACTCATAGGCGAGTTAATTGTTTAGGCAGTGTATATGTTGTGTGAGTATGTTCATAGTAATCCCATATGGCGATGAGGAGGGGGTATTTGTTGCCGGTAGCCTTATTTTGATCATGGAGAGGTGTGTAGGAGGAGCAGCTGTTCAATAAGGAACGTTTTCTTGGCTAATATTGAGTCAAGAGAGGAGACTTTGGACACGATATCGAGGAACCATAAGTGAAGTTCTTTGGTTGGCACGGAAGCAGAGGAAGGTAGGGCGTTAGGTGCGGTTTGGAGAGCAGGAATGAGGAGGAAGATCCGGAAGTTATTGCTGCGAATGATCTGGTAAGCGGCGGAGGTGGAGTAGGCGGATTTGACTGATCGGAGTTGGAGGATTTGTTTCTGCGTTCAATGGCAGCGTTTTGTGGAATTTGTGAACCGGGCATCAGCGGTAATTCGCAGGATGTTGATTGCAGAGGAAATATTTTGGGGGTAGGTTTTTGTCCTTGGGACATTCCTTAGAAAAGTGATTTTCACCGCAGCAGACGCAATGTGGGCTTCTGTGGCAATAACATTTGGTGTTTACCACGGTTTGACATCTGTTGGATTGGGGAGCTTCAGCGGGTTTTATTTTTTTCGAGTTTAACGGAAAGGCCGGTAATTAAATGGTTGTCCAAAACTTGGTGGATGTCCGTGTGCGGTTTACAAATGATATGACACGTGCGTGTCGGATAACGGGGGACTGAAGTAATTCCGTTTTCACGCTGTTCGTCGGTTGGTCGGGCGCTGAAGATTGGACTGAGATGACAGGGATGTTTTTAGATACTAGATCATCGTAGATGTCTTCTTCAGAGACAGAAGAGAACGTGCCACGCATGGAGAATTCTTTTCGGCGGGATTCTGGGAAGGAGTAAGTATTATATTCTTATTATCTTATTTTCTTATAAGACATTAAGGCAGGAGTGGTAGTCGTCTGGCGATGCGCATTTTAAGTTAGCTGTTCTGGAGCCGGTCGAGTGGGCAGCTGGGGGAGTGTTGCAGGCCCGCTGAAGGCAGGCCCACAGGGGTGACCATAAGCCAATATATTCTATTATGATTGGTGGGATTCTACTACCTGCTGGAGATTTTGTGGAGTTAAAACTAGCTGAAGGTTGGCTAGAAGCGGAAGTGCTTGCTGCTGCGTTGAGTGATGCCGGAATTTTTGTTAGGTGGATGGGATACAGCAGTGGTATTCGGAGGTTGAAAGGGGGTTGAGGTGGATTGAGCATTCTTTGACATTTCGGTGGTCCTTATAAGGATCGGTTCTGGAATCTCAGATATGAGGGTATATCTATCGTTTGTTTGAAGAACGACTGGGGTGGGTTTAACTGTAATTGTATGTCGTCAGCGCTTGGGAATTCTTTGGAACTCGTCCGGGCTACCGGGGGTGTGTGTGGATGATACCGGTTGTGGAGGTTGAAGGTTCAGGAGCCGACATGGTGGGTGCAGGTAACTTGGTTGACGGAGCAGGCGGGTTGGTTGGAGGAGCGGTGAGGTCAGGTGTGGAGTCGTTATCATAAGCGAGACGGAGGCTGGAAGGTTAGTACTGGCGGTAGAAGGTTTGAGGAAAGCGGTTGATTGCGGAGCTGTCAGCAGAGGAGAGAGAAAGTTTTGCCTTCGAGATGGAGACATCTAAAGTAAAATTTCTTTTAATACTGCATCTGAGAAACCAACGGGGATGTCGGCTGCGTCTATGGTAGGAGGTGATTGAGAGTCTTCGAAAGCGGTTTTGGTCGGCATCGGGCGTTTGAGGTCAGTCAGAGGCTTCTAGGACGCTGTCGGTGTGCTCAGTAACGGTTTGTGAGGTGGGGAGGAATAAGAGGTTGGAGCCTAACACCCTAATAAGTGGACCCCGCCGGGTCCCCCGAGCGTGCAGTGGAGGTGCAAGCCCTCTGCTCAGGGTAACCGACGAAGAAGACCTTGGGAGGGGGAAAGCATAAATAGACGCCGCTCGCAGGTGACAAGGTGGGACTTTGAACGCTCTATCTGCTGTGCTGCGGAGTGTTTGGTAGTTGAGTAGATTTTAGATTAACGAAGTTAGGCGGCAGTAGGTTTTTCCATGCAGGAGACGGGAGGCAGGCAGGTAGGAACCGGTTGAGGAAGGCTTGAAGGCGGGAAAGAAGGTGATTCCAGGAGAGGAGTCCAGGTAGGTGGAGGTCAGGAGTGGTTCTAGGAGAGGAGTCCAGGCAGGCAAGGGTCGATGAAGATTCTTTATTGTAACAAAGAAGTAAAAATGCTCTCGGGTTAACATTAAACAATGTTTTTTCTCCAATTCTCGTCCTGTGATGAGTCGCGGTCGGAATCCCCTTTTTATACAAAAGCATAAGAGAAAGAGGGGGAGAAAAGAGGGGATAGTGGGGGAACAAGGGGGTTGGATGGGGGGAAACTTAAGGATCGAAGTTAGTAAGCGGTTGAAAGGGAAGATTGCGTCACAGTCGCAAGGATAGAGGAAGGGGAAGTAAACAGACACTCATTGATGACATTTACGTGACGGTTCCGAAGTCTGTTTAAAATTTCTAATTTCTCTTATTGCCCCCCTTTTTCGTCCTCCATTCCCTCTTTTTTTCCCCCTGCCTCTTATACTTTTGTATAAAAAGGGGATTCCGACGATGACTTTTCACCTGAAGATGGTGCTCATGCACTGAAACCCGGGTCGTGCCAATGTTATTTTATATTCTGGTTTTGTAAAAGTCATTCATTTTACTGTATAATAGTTATCACCTATGTAGGGGTTGGTCGCCGGAGTTCTAAATCGATTTTATTTTCTTTCTGTTCTTTAAACGAGTTATATTCCCAGGCATATCCTAAAGGATCCCTCCCTCCTGTTCTTCGTTGTGTAAAGACCTCTCGGTATCGTTAGCGCTTGACGGATTGTTTACCTCTGAAATTGTGTTCTGGATATCAAAACAAGCAATTGAGATGTAGTAACCACGATTAAATTGGCCTCGGGCCTATGTCATCAACGCAACGCAGATCAATTAGGGTTCCTCAACTTGCAATAATCTTCTTTGATTCATGCTTCCTCCCTAGAAATCTCTAATTATTTTGCATCAGTAAAATTCTATCATTACATGAGGAGGTAAACATAGAAATTGAGTGGTGGAAGAGTGAAAAAGTGGAGGACCATGTGGTACACGAAGCTGAAAATAGCCGCAGGAATAAGGTTCCCATTTGAGGAACAAATATCTCGTAAGATACATAATAGAGAGTAAAATAGAGTTGAAGCCAACGCGAGGAAGACCGAAGAAGATGTACATGGACCAAATCTATAAATACGTAGGTTAGTAGGTCTGTCGAGGTGTAGGAGTATTTAGATTTAAAAGGAAGGGGTAAAAAGCTACAAGGAACCAATTTTAGTATCAAAATAATGATCATGAAAATTCTTGCTGGAATGAATGTTATTAAGTTATCGATTATCCAACGCACCACTGCATCACATGGGAAAATTGGCATGTTTTTTCGCATATAACCGTATCTCTGTGCTTCGGCCAGTTTCAATCAGTTTTCTCAGCTGTTTCCCTGTTTTAGATAGCAACCAAACCAAGAATCATTCAATCCATATCTTTTTGGCCTACCCCTGAGCCATTGCGCCTCTTTATATAAATCTCCCGAAATATTTCTTTCATAATCCTTTGCCATTCTTCCCCATTGTAAATCTTATAGGCACAACGTCTTTTGGTTTCATCTCCAATTTATGCTCTCGTTTTAATATCATGCATGCGAGGAGATTAGTGTCTCCCTTTGAGTCCTCCGTCGCATTCTATTGTGTGCGTCCTCTTTTTCCTGTCATGCATCACATTTCCAAAATCGGCTTAGTTCAAAGGGTTCGCCTTTCCGTTTCGTTTAAGCATGTCTCTCTCAATCATCCCCTTCCCCTATACACGCACAATATTTTTCGGCTTATAAGACGCGCTTTTTCCCTCAAGAATTTTAAGGAAAACCATCCAGCGTTTTTAACGGTCAATACCAAGGTCTGAGTTGGCCCGAAGACTACCGGCTATGGAAATTCAATGGAGCGGTACCAGTCTAATGCTTTCCAAAAACCTATTATTGTAATCAGCGTCAATTTTAATTTAGTGCTATCTGTTGAAATATCTAATTGACCAGTATCGGAGGCTGCAATCTATGGAATTAATACATGCATGTAATCTTTTTATTAACTTTTTATAGAATTAAATCCGCGTGGTACAAATCTTATAATTACACTAACGTATATAAAAAAGGGTGATGGTGTGCTTTGATCGCGTAATGTTCCCATATTTGTTCATATCATTCGATATAAGGTCGCTTCTTACGTAAACGATATCAAAGGGTGCTAGAAGGGCTACTTATCTACTTTTTAAAAATATGTTGCCTTAACTAGGCTGAATAATTACGTGCTCGTGATTTTATAAGCTGGAAAATACTGTATTTTCAACCCTCAAGGATGCCAGAGTACGTATATATAGTTTTACATTTGTACATTTTTTTTGCATGTTTGAATGGTTGAAGTCTAGCAAAAGAGCATCCTGTGATGTATGAGTTCAGTGTGTATTCCGCATGAGTGGAATGATGGTTAGCTACCGTATTGCATGTGGAGTCCCTTCCACGTACTTTACGTAATTCGTAATAACGTTAACTTCATTGAACATACCTAAATTTATATCCATTAAAATAGCTAATAACAGTGTGACAATATGTACGACAATTATTGGATGCCTGGTGTGTGATCACTCTCTGCCAGCCACCTTTAAGGTGGTTTTCAACGTACTGCGTAAACGTAGAAACAGTGCGCCTTTATTTTGAAAACAAAGCTATCGACAAATGATCTTGACACGCTGTTTCTCTATAGACCGTCCTCCTACATGAAGCGTATATTTTGGACTCTAACAATAATCGAGAGGGAAACAGGATAATTTGATCGAAAATACCTTGATTCACATTATCTGGACAATGGACATACAGTGTGCATTAAGTAGAATTGATTTAAAGCTTTCAAATTGCGCAACCAGGCTCCACTAAAGAAATAATCCTGTCTTTCATGCATGTGTGCAGAATAGAGTTTCATTAAGCAGTCGCTAGATATTACTACTTGTCCCTAAATAGATGCTGATGGCATCTATGCAACACAGGAGACGTTTCTGTCCGTGGCTACGTAAACACGTTATAGGAGTAACAAAAATTGGTGGCCCTCCCCAGTGGGTCCCTCTAGATGTCCCTGAAGGAGTTATGTGGTTCTTCTGTCCACCTGTTTAGCTTGAGTCAACCTCACCAACCTCAAACTCTCCCCTGGCGAGTGCCATCAAGTCTCGGTATGACTATAACTTTAATACTGGCTTATGTATTAATAATATTTGACTCTAGTCTCTAATTTGACAAGTGAAAAATGCTTGCTCAGACTACTTTAGGGTACGATATTCCACAGGAGAAAAATCATTCGCCTTGACCGGGATTCGAACCCGGATCCTTCGATATCGCGCCGAGTGCTTTAACCAGTTAAGCTACCGAGGCGTCCTTCTCCCCTATGGATTATTTGGTGGCTTTATAGGAGCATAATGGTCAGAACTGCTAGACATATGATGTCATTAGCGGTCAAAATCGTGCGCTAAGCGCCACAGTCCGCGAGGATAAAGCCATACATAGAACACATTGAGGTTTTCGCTCTATCAAGGTATCGAGGGATCGGGGTTCGAATCCCTGTAAGGGTGAACGATTTTTCTCCTGTGGAATATCGCACTTATTTGCACTTGAGAGTGACTCCGTAAAGGTAACTACCGTGGCTAGTCCCGGTATCCTCAAAATTACTTTAGAGTAGTTGGAGCAAGGTTTTTTCCTTTTCATAATAGATATAATTTTGAAGTATTTTTTTTATTTAATTAGTTGTGAGAAGCATTATTTATTACAGTTGCATTACAATTACATTTATTTATAATAAAGCAAAGATTTTGTTTTATATAACTGAAATCCCTAGTATTTAATAAATAAACATCCATACGGCTCTAAATCGACTCATTTGTTTCTCACTGTACACTGAAAACGCATTCACAAGCGGAAGTTTTTTATTGCGATTTTTTCAAAACTATTACGTTGAGTAATTCTTAAAAAAAAGAGTTTTAAAAACGTACGAACTACACACCATAATATTTAAGATATGATCTATTTGTCAGATATTCCCCATTAAAAAAAAGTCTCTCTTCAATCCATAGCCGTAACATATCCCACGAAATATCATGTCGTACGTTGGCATCATTCCAAATATTTATGGGATATGTTTCGTCATAATGGGACCAAATTCATTGAATTCTATGCGTAGTGACATCTCGCTCAAAGTAACTTGAAGTGCAAGTTGTTCCATCCTGCAGCTAACTTAACTACATCTTATGGTGTAGGAAATTGAGATGCCCCAAAAACATCGGTAGGCAACAGAAGGGTTGTTTATTTTTCCTTGATTGCCTATGCGGCCAAGGAAGAGTCTCATCCGTGCGTTCTACAAGGCGTAAAATACGGTACAGCGTTCATACCGCGCCCCTCCCCAACCCTTCCCGCACGTTCTCTTCTTGCGCAATACACATCCCTTGTAACTCTTATCCCTCCGTAGCCACCCACCCCCTCCCGTCTCATTTCCGGCCATATTTACACTTTATTCCTATCGTTCGAAGGGAGGGAGCCCCCTTCCAACCCCCCTTCACGACCCCGGCCGCTGCTTCCTTCCACGGCCCGTCGTCGGTCGTCGCCAGGGTGGCTTTGATTCAAGTCCCTCTCCTCGTCTCTTTGCTTTTGCCGCAGCCAAGGACGTTTGTTTAATTATTCATCTGCCCGCTTCCCTCGTTCCCTTTGTGCGCAAGGGCCCAACCCATATCACTCGCTCGTTTTCTGCGTCGTTCTTTCGTGTCTCTCCCTCTCTCGTGCTTCTTCCTCACGGCTGCCTTCTCCCTTTCCATCAACCTCACCCCTCCACCACCACCCTCCCATAATTTTCTCCAAATGACTATCTTATTAAATACCTACGTTATACCTACTATACTTATTTGTGAACTTACAGTAAATAGTAATATGTAAAAAATAATTTTTTATAAAAACAAACACGTTTATATTCAAGTGTACCAAAAAGGAGTAAATTATGTTGTCATCACTCTCCTTATAAAAGGTGGGTGCATGTGGAATAGATATTGATATAAATGACAGAGGTTGGATGTTGATTAATAAAAAAGTGCCAACGCTTTTATTTTCCGAGTGATGAAATAACCATTTTTTACTTTTTATTACACTTGAATAAAAGCGTAGTTTTTTAAAAAAGTATTTTTTAAAAATATTATTAATTTCTACTTTTTAGTGTTTCACAGATATTGTAATCGACTTAGTAATCTCTTTTAATACAGTTCAAATATACTGATTAACTTATTTATATATCTGATAATGAATTCTTGTATTATCATAGAAAATCTGTTTGTGTCCAATATATACTTATTTTTTACTTTTTAGTAGATTTTATTATTTGTGCAACGGTAATTTGAAATTGAAATTATTAGCATATCTTCTCACTATACATGCTAACTTTTACTAGCGCCATCTATTGGCAAAAGACTGTTTTCCAATTAAAATTTAAACCATTTCATTTTAGTAGATTAACTTGGTAAATTGTCAAGTTAATGACTGATTCATGTAAATAAATTGAGAGTAAGTAAGTGTGCCAAATTTCAGCTCGATTGAATACTGGGAAGTTGGTTAGATTTTGACTCAAAGATTCCATTCAGACAAACCAACAAGCAAACAGACGTTTAAATAAGCGTGGTAATAAAATTGGAAATAATGTTGGGTTTATGCAAGCATTACAGCTTTTCAGTGTTCCCCACCTTACTTCCATATGTTTAACTATTTTTATTTGTGAACATACATAATGTTATGATATGATATTGGGTCTAACAAGGAGACATCGCGTGACTGATGTTCGGGATCCAAATGACGCAATTATTTTCTGAAACGCGGGAAAATGCGGGAAAAGTGTCACGGCATTTTTCCATTTGGACCCGGGTTCACGAGAAAAACGCAACTAAAGAATTTCCCTCCGAATAACTCCTTTGCAGTGCTCACAGTTACCCACAGTAGCTGTGGTCGAGCGGTTACAGGCGATGGGCCTTTTTTACCGTAATGTAGCGCGGGGTCGAATCCCAGTCCGGTCAATTTTTTTTCTTTCGAATATTTTACGGAGTCATTGTACATTGCCCAATCCCATACATTTATGGCAGTGACAACAATATTTTTTTAATTTTCAGCCTATTTTTCTGGATTTTTTCGGGATTCTTGTTCGGCCGAAAAGAGGTTTCACATGCCGACAGGCCTAAATTGTTTCGTTTTTGAAAAATAAGGATACTTTCGTAAATAGAATGGGCTTCGATTGATCGTGACTCTTTCTCAAGGCGGTAAACAATGAACGGATTATTACGTTTTAATATACAGCGTTGCATGCACTTCAAATTTCCCAGGAACTGCGTTCGAATAATGACTGTTGTCATTATCCGAACTAATGGTTTGGGTTAATAAGATCATAAAGATATGTAGGGGCTGAGGGAGCAGATATGAAGAGCGGCTCAAGCGTAGAAGGACGCATTTCCAGGAGTTGTACTTGTACCTGTGTTTTTTCCGCTGTAAAAGAATTATGGCTCGCTCCAACTTTTTAAAATCCAAGAAAATATGAGAAAATATAAATAAATGGTGTTGAGTTTGTAGACCGGATCTGCCTTGGAGCTGATGCAAATGTTCTGGCGACAGAAAACGAATTGGCTTGGTGCAGAAATATTCTTTGCTTTAAATGTTTTTACGATGAATACCATCCGAAAGTAAGCAATTCCATGCCATGAATGAAAAGTTAAATTAATTCAATTGAAATAAACATGAGGAAGGAAAAGAAGTAGTTTTAACATTACGTGATATTATTTGTGCTGGAATATTATATTTTACTCTCCCCTACGATACAGGCTTCCATTCAATATAATATGTAGCTCCGCATAAAGGTCATAGCAAATATATTTTACATAACCTCGGAAACAGTTACGATCTCTTTTCTACTTTATCATGTTCACTATTGAACAAATAAATGAGTCGCAAAAGTCATTATTCGAACGCAGTTCCTGGGAAATTTGAAGTGCATGAATCGCTGTATATTAAAAAGGAATAATCCATTCATTGTTTTCCGCCTTGAGAAAGAGCCACGATCAATCGAAGCCCATCTTATTCACGGAAGTACCCTTGTTTTTTCAAAATCTAAACATATTAGGCCTGTAGGCATGTGAAACCTCGGCCGAACAAGAATCCCGAAATTAGCTTCGAAAATCTCCCAAGGGGGTTGATTGAAAATCCAGAAAAATAGGCTGAAAATTAAAAAATATTAATGTAACTGCCATAAATGTATGGGATTGGGCTATGTACAGTGACTCCGTAAAATATTGGAAAGAAAAAAAATCGACCGGACTGGGATTCGAACCCGCGCCACATTACTGGGATAATAGGCCCAGCGCCTCTAACCGCACGAATACGGCTTCTTTTGATGCGCGTGCGCACTGCGAAGGATTTATTCGGAGGGAAATTCTTTAGTTGAGTTTTTCTCGTAAACTCGGGTCCAAATGGAAGAAAGCCGTGACACTTTTCCCGCATTCTCTCCATAGTTTCAGAAAATAATTGCGTCATTTGGATCCCGAACATCAGTCACGCGATTTCTCCTTATAAGTAAAAAGTACATATTTCCGCAGTTTTCTCCACATTACTTCCCTATTCCATATCTAGCAATCAATATCAATGTTAAACTATATTTTTTGATGAAGATACAGTTAAAGTAGAAAATAATATTGGGTATATGCAAGAATGACAGATATTCATAGTCATCCCTTCAAAGTTGCGAATCAGTAATAATAGTCCCGTTTTATTAATTTTTAACAATTTCATTCATATTTGTTTTAGTACTGCAGATGTTGGCATAAAATGACTTAATATGGTGTTTGTTGAAAGAGTACTAACATGGTAGAATGTTGTCACGTCTGGTAAAAAAAAGGATGTAAAATCCCACATGTTGATGAACTACCTCTACCAGTTACAATGCTTAAGCATCATTCTGACGATGTTTCAAATCTTTTGAGAATGACGTGAAACAATTTTACGAGGGAAGCCTGTATGTATTGCTTGTAAACCTCTCGAGAATTACACGTAGGCTTTGAAACTGGTGGAAGTTGCTCATAATGCATGTAATATTACAATTTTAACCGTCAACTCTCGGTAGAAATTTTCAAGATCAACATTTTATGTATAATTGCATTCGCTACTTTTTGAATTTTTTCTCTTCCTTCATTCACGTTAAGAGCGTTTTCTGCTCCAAAAAATGTGTGTTTAAATAATGTTTTACCTCAATTTGTTGCAATAAAATTCCAATTAGCATCTCGCGGCTTAATTTCTACCATGGCTCTCAGGGTTTATTTTTAAAGCTCAATTAAATGTAATGATCTATTTAGTCCTCGTCTTCCTCTTCTCCCTATGGCTCATTCGCCTCCCTACCCCTTCACTCTTCATCTAATTTTAATGTTCCCTTTTTAACTACCTTGAACAGAAAACAGTGTTTACTCCAGTGTCCGAAAACCTTATGCGCGGTAATTCTTTGTGTCCCGGCTCTCCCCTTGCCCCTCGCCGCATCCTCCTTCTCCAAACGGCGGTTGTCTTCTCCTTCGCACGACATGCAAGAGCTCGCGTGCTTTTCCGCCTCAGCAATCTTTCGCAGCTCGAGGCTAGTGTGGCCGCAAAGTGCTGGATGGGCGATTGAATTCCTTGAGCAACCAGCCGCGAATTGAAACTGACGGCAAATATGATGCAGCCGGCGCGGGTGGAATTTCCAGATTTGGCGTTACGTGCCTAGCGATGCATGCGTTATCACTCTCGTGTCTGAATAAGTTCAAGGAAAGGGAAAGGTTTTTGTTCTTAAACGCGAGAATTCTTGGTGTAAAAGGACTAGCGTAAAACTGATGTGTTTTCTTCTAAAGTCAAAAATGATTCCTCATCTACTATAATAATCACCGATGTCTATATATGATATATGTCAGTAACTTTCACACAAGAAATCCACGTGAAGCTGAATCTTTATTTGGCTGTAAGCATTTTTTATGTGCAAAAATAAATTAGAAATAATGGTGTTCTGTTAATGGGAAAGGTGCCAATAGAAAGAAAATAAATAAAGATTCTTATTCGTTCAATCGAATTTTGAACTCAGGTCGAAATTCCGAAATATTTACTCAAACGTAACGATTTTTCGCAAATACTTTATCGGTTTTGAGTCATTGTCCCCATAACGACCATACAAATTGTTTTAGTCAAGATTCCGTTCATATCCATTAACTCAATGACTATTTGCACTAAATAAGATATGAATGGTTTATTACAATTTACGTAAATGATAATATTCTTCCCGTTGATATTCAACGGGCACCTTCACTAGTTATTAATAAACTCTCTAGTTTCTTTGCGTAACTTCGGAATAATGTTATTCATGAACTGTTCTCATCATCAGTGAATCATTCTGTCCTGCTACGGAAAACAGAAAAAAACCTACCAAGTTCGCGTGGTTCGCGTTCGTGTTACGCGATTGAAAGTTGATTTATGAAGCATAGAAGGTGAAACTTAAAGATAAATATAGGTTTATAGAAAAATGTAAACCTTAACCTCTTATTCCTATCACCTGATTGTCCTCATAATTTAATATAGCCGTAGGAAATCTAAAAACCTGTTTCGTTAAATGCCCCTCTGAGACTTATGATCAGCAAATAATTTTATAGTGTTTCAACTTTGTTCAGATTTATACAACTGTATGTTTGATTTAAGGAATGCAATTGGAGAAAGAAAATCGAAAACCAACGTAGAATTTACAATTTTTCGAACTGATTGCTCTCTACTTTTTACTGAAAGAGTTTGTGAAATAATATATTATCATTAAATTTAAAACGTAAAATTTATACCTTTAAAAGGAAAAGAATATCGCATTCCTACCCTACCCTAGCATCTTGTTGAAACTGCGTCGAAGCACCTCTAGGAAACTGTTAATATTTCTCGGCGGTGGAACCGTATACAAAAGGCGGTTTCTTTTCCTTTTCGGCGAGCCAAGAGGGTCTGAAAAAAATCCAGCTATTTTAACACACGAGGCAGAATTACTCCGGCTATTCAAACACCGCCACTTCTTCTTTCCTAGAAACCCGCAGTAATCAACCTAAAGGCTTTGACAAGTGCGGGTAGAAGAAACCCCATACTAGCCCTCTCAGCCGTGTGAAATGCTCACATTTAGGATATGGAGCCTCGTTTCTTTCTTTGTGCCACGTGTGTTTACCCAGGAAGTTCTGGCTTTCGCTATCGCTCTACATGGATTTATTCGCCCGTGTTTTCAAAGGCTGTATCGTGTTGGTGCGATGCCTTGAGTACCTACTTATGGCTTCCGATGCCGAGGGCTAAAGGTTCGAATTCCGGTAGTGACGGTGATTTCTCAGTGTAACTCCCGACACCCCTTTTCAGTGACTTGTGGAGAGCACGTCAACGGCAAACTTTATGATCCATAAAGTATTATATTAAAAGCAGTGACGAAACCAGGTTAAGTCAGGGAAGCCAGGGGGAGGGTCTGATGCCCTCCTGGCGCTAAAGCAGAAAGGTGGCCCAGGGAAAGGAACTGGCCCCCGTACCCTGAATGTGTGAAATTTACACGCCTGTGGCTTAGTCCGGGATGAGCTCTACCTTCAACTATCCAAACCAACCTTCGGGTTGAATCACTGAGTGAGTGAGTGATTAACTGTTAATACGCAGTTTCAATTGCACTCTGAATTACCTAAGCACTCTACTTTGCTCCTAATTTTCAAATATTTTCACCTGGCTACGTTACTGATGAGATGGAAGGTTTATCGGATATTTCACCGGGTTTGAGGCTCCATGTCTGCTGTAGTTTTATTCTGCATCATCAGGGCTTCTGAATGAATGATCATTGATGATGAAGAGCGAGTCGTTTTTCGTAGCGTCGGCAGGCATGAACATATTTTGTTAAAAGTAGTATGGATAAGCATTGAAAAATTTATTTAGTAGTGCCATTTTGTTGGGTTTTTGATGACTATCAACCCTTATGTTAGGAACAAGAAATAAAACCTTCTTTAGGGAGTAAATTTCATTTATGCCTATCAAATTAAAATCATAGTATCTTAATTTTGGACGGACGAATGGAATTTGGGATGCGGTGGACAGAGTATTGGCCTCCCAACCAGAGGGCCCGGGGTTCGAATCCAGGCAGTGAGGGATATTTTTCGTCGGAAAACCCAGTTCCTACTTAAGTGCTTTGTGGTGGGCACTTGAAGTACGCCGTTTGTCGAATGGCACGATCAATTGTGGATCCTTCGGCTATTTTAATTGTGAAAGGGCAATTGCCAACGCCATATACCCCGACACCCTTGCTCTATTTCCCGTGTCTTCCTTCCCTTGCCAGCCTACCGACCTATCCTCAATGGTGCAAATTACCTCAGTCGTTGGCAGGGTAATGAAAAACTCGATTGAATAAAAAACCAACCCACGAGGATTTTTTTTTGATTCATGCGTTTAGTTTTTGGGTTTATCAGATTGCCAAGGTTTTGTTAACTTTAAATATTTTATTTGTTTTATTGCTTTTGCTGCTTAACTTATGCAAAAATTTGACTTAAAGGTTATCGATTATTAGTTAAATGCTGTTCACACATTATTTTTGATTTAAAATACACGAGAAGGATTGATGCCCTCTTCCATGATCAACTTCATTAAAAAAGTATGCATACTTGAACATGTAAAATTGGAATCTTTAGAATATGAAAGACCTAATTGAGAGAGAAGTACTGCTTGATATGATTTAATGATTGCTGATTATGAGACTGACAGTAACGCTGGGGTACAAAATCCAAGCAACCAGCCTAGTCTCCTTAGGCAGCCAACGAATTGAAACCTCGAACGTTTTGGTCCCTAGACCATCGATCAACGATCGAGGCCATCCATCCGCTGTGCCCTGAAACCACTATTCCATTGCGTGCGCACCTGGGAATGAAGCTTAGTTTCTGAAAGGGTAAGTAATTAAATCAAAAGCCGGCGTCTCAGTGGGTGCTTTAATCGATAATGTGGTTCCACCACGTGCCGACTGGAAAGGTTGGGTTTTCCTGCATATGAGTATTATGGCGAAACTTCCCTATTAGATCAACAAAAATGTAACGCCTTAAAATTAAATGTAGATGTAAGTTATTTGTCAATAAAGGGAAGAGAAAGAGTTTGGAATCACGGGAAATATGGTATCTTTAATGAAAAATCGGGTTTATCGAAGACAGATCGTTAAAATTGATAGTTAATAACAGTGAAACCTTCCATAATTGGAATCTCTTAGAACCATTGAATTTTGTACACTCGAGACAGTTTTTGCGTCATTGTGGGTCAGACTTGAAAAAAAGGCATGAGAAGTCCATAATGTCCATAAAGTCCATTAGGTATGATACCTGATTTGTTTGGCTGTAAGCCCTTGTGAACTTCAAAAGAAAAAAAAACAACAAACAGTGTTATATTTTATCCATGAAGGTTTTATATGTAAACGGAATTAAACTGAGCATTCTGGATTTTACGTTTGTTTTTTTCGTACGTTTCATGCAAAATTCCACATCGCCAGTTGCCCCGTACACTAGCTTAGCATGTAGGAATCACATTTATTCAGAATACTGACTGATAAAACGTTTTAGCTTCCAACATTTTGTTCTCAAGCTTAAAGAAAATTTCTCATAGAATTAGTTGATTGAATCCGCTCAACTCTGGTCCAAGTTTCCGATAAACTATAATTTTCCACCTTTGACAGTTTCCGATTAACATGACGAAAATATGCATGAAAACTCCGTGCACTCAATACGACCAGATCATTTTTCCAGGTAAAAACAGATGTCCGTTTAACTCAATAGAAAGAGCTTAAGAAAAGATTTGCTGCATCTTGTGAAAACCTTCGTTTAAGCTGAGGAGACAAATGAATGGTCTCATTGTAGGGTTTTTCAAGCAATTGTTCATCAGAAATAAGAAACTTCAATGTTTGATGCTTCTTTATTTCATGCCATTGAAAGGGAATGCAATACAGCGTCTCCATTAACCGCAATACTCCTTGTCGTTTAATTAATTTTTCTGTCAGACATTTTTCTGCGTTACTCATTAGTCAGGAGCGTAAAATTTCTTTATTATCCCTTTTATTCGCCCGTTAGATAAATTATTTTTTTATTCTGATTTAAAATTTTGTTGTATCTATTAAATCCTTTGCATTATAGTAGAAGGTTTATCCTTTGGCTTAAGTAAAAGAAAATGATTGCTTCTTGTTGACACTTGCGAACATTTTTTTGGCGTCGGAGAATATAGGTACATACAGTAGGTCTTTAATCATGACATTCCATCCGACCATTATTAGAATGAATTCGATCGTCGTACTGATACGAATCCCTGCCCCTCAGCATAAATGCTGAATCGTTTTTTCATTCATGCGTTCAATGGCAGTGTTGTGCAGTCATTAATAAAACTTATGATTGATTATGCGCAGACACTCATTTAGTTACATTTAAAGCGATATTTTATTTTTTAAAGCTGGTTCGCTCTGTTGTTTTCCGTAATGTTAGAAAAAGATTCTTAGAGGCTGGAAAAGAGTGGAATTGAAAGTTAATCGGAAAACAGTGTTTGTGATATCTCGTTAGCTATTGGGAAAAATATAAATAAAAAAAAAATAAATAAAAATATTTAATAATATAAGTTAACACGCTACTCTTCCTGTTTATCATTTTCTTTTCTCCGTGCACGTTACGGAAAAGTAGTTGGTATACTTGTTTTTCGAGTACCTTCCTATTTTTTATTTTGTTTATGAAGTGCAAGGCTATAATATTGTGATGAGGTAAGTATTAAGCCAAATCAAAACAAATGTTTGACAGCAGTGGCATCATTATTTCAAAGCGATTCCATGGAATGCTGTTTGTGTATACGCAAAACGTACTCTTAACTGCTTTTGACTACTTATAGCCTTGGACGTCTTTTGATATTGAATATATTATATAATTTATGTAGATACATTATATTTTATTGATACGTTGTATTATGTAGTTTCGTATATAAATATATTGATGCGTTATATTAATATATATAGGTTACATTATATGCACAGGTTTGCGGTGATTTTTATTTACTTAGAGATTTTTTGATATTCCGAGCACTTAGTTTTGGAGATACTTGGTTTAGCCATATTCTTAATGAAACGTTTCTTCTTAAAATGAAATTGGTCGATATTTATAAGTTTTTCTCTCGCAGTAAGTGTTGTGCATTTTTATGGAGTTTTTGTTATATCGTCATTTATCGATAAGCTATTTTTTTCAGGTTTAAAATTTTTCTAATTACTAAATCAAATATTTTATCACTGTGCAATAATGCAAAAAGTTTTAAATTTAATAGTTATTAAGAAATATTAGATCCTTACGACTTTTGCTGCATTCATTTTTAAAAAACGTCTTAGGAGAGTAATAATTTTTCGGAAATCATCAATATTTATTCCGTCACTAAAAATTTATGTTTATAATTATTTGAATATTTTTGCATCTCTATTGATTTGATTAATGGTCTCCAAACTCTGTGTTGTTGCACTAAAAAGAATATGTACAAAAAAATTGAGTGCCTAGACATAAACTCTCCGATGAAAGGCCTAAATTGAATTATAAAACAGCCTAGTTCATTTAGTTAAGAAGTTTTATTTTACGATATATAATTTCAAATTCTAATTCCTCGTACAAAATACTAGTATTTTTGAAGTATAATGTAATTTAAGACACGCATTATAGAATAAAATAATTACAGTGCAAAAGGAGAAAATACAAGTCTGGTACCATGTGTAAAGCCGAGAATATTTGTCATTGTAATAAATCATAGCATGATCAATAATTTTTAATTTCGTTCACTTAATGTAGCTTACTCAACCATGGTGTGAAATAGTAGGGTATGAATGGTAGAGTACTCAACCATGGTGTGAAATGCAAGCATTACGTAAACTTTATCTTCTAAAATTACCAATCGAAGTTCATATGCAAAGAGAATATTCTAGATAAGCAAATCGAAAAAAATAGCTTGAAATTCGAAAACAAATGTAATTGGTAGCAAAGCTCCAGTGCTAATGTATCTTGAGCGAGATTTATCCCTTGCCATAATGGAGACCATTTGCGGATTTTATTTTTAAATTTAAGCAAACGTAAGAAGCATGAAGTAAAAATTGTAACATTTATGATACAAGCACTTTTTATATGACTGAAGATCTCAGTGGTTATTTAAATATAAATTTATAAGGTTTTAACTTTACTAATTTTTTTCAGGCCGTAAGCTAAAAACACTTTCTCAGCTAAATACTTTTTTTGCTATTTTGTAAAATTTATTACGGGGAAAGAGACATTAAATTGTAAACATAGTTGACAAATCATACGAGCTAAAAACTGTCAGATTTGAGATTCAATCTATATTCCAGAAAATTCTCATTTAAGAAGTCTTCCTTGGGTGTAAACCCGTACCATTTACCATGGAAAATGGCTGGTATTGTTTTGGCTAATATTTCGAAAATTATAGTGGTAAGTAGATGTATTTTGTTATCTTGGGAAATATGAAATATTTTTCTTCATAATTGTGCCAAATAAATCAGATTTTATGTGAAATGATATCCCGATCAAACTACCTTTAAGGAAGTGAAAGGCGGTCAGGAAAGGTTCACGACTGGAAGTTGTGCCAACGCGTGGAAGAACGACGCAATTTCAAGATGCTGGCGGGAGACGGTCTTCCTTTTTTCATGCATGAGGGAACGAATAAGGGAGGGAAAAAAACTGGTGCACTGAGTGGTGAGGAGAGGGAGGGGGAGGGTTGGATGGAGTGCTTGGAGCAAGGGGGCTTATTTAAGGTCTCTCCGGAGATTTTAGGCAAAGAGAGTCGGAGGGATAAAGATTGATGGCTCCTCTGTAAGACGCAGAGCACATGGCAAGGGACAAGGAGGAGGCACGTGAAAATATTAGACTCGTAACAGGCCGTAAATCGTGGAAGCCCGGGCAATTAAATCCTGCAGAAGCGGGAAGGGAAGGGAGGAAGAGGTTAACGGCGCAGAATTGGATGTGCGATACGTATCAGTCTCTCCCCCTCCCCCCCCCCGCCCCCTTAGGGGTTGCGGTGAAATTGCCGCGAGGTTTAGAGGATTTTTTTTATAGGCTTTATTCCGACGGAGAGGTTTATCCCGCTCCCTCAGTGATCGTCATTTTCTGCTCCTTGAACCGCGAATGCATTCTCTTCTCTTTTTCCCTTTTATGGCGCATGGAGTGCAGTTGTATTCCTCACGCATGGCTATTATGGCTCTCGCAGAAGTTCCTGGCGCAGACTTGTGCGATACGGAGGGGAGGTAGAAGTGGATGAGGGAAGGGAAAAGGACGGAGGAGAAGATTGAGGCAGGGGAACCAAACAACTTAGCGAAAAAAAGGACAAATTGCACACTCGCAAAGCCGGTGATTTAAATCACCCATCGCCATTACTCTACCAAGGACCCTGTCTTGAGGTCTCATTGTGAGACGAGTCGAAACAGGACGGAAGGTTGTGATGAGTAATCCCAATTCTCGTAGCGCTAGTGTTTCTAGTGATAAAGAAAGGTTTTCTGACTGTATCTACACACTAAACAACCTTCATCCCTGCTTCGAAGTATTTTGAAAGTTCCGTATGTTCTGAAATCGTTCACTGCACTGCGCCAGGAATTTATGTGAGATCTATACACCTTGCTTCAAAAAATGGATACGGAAAATATCATCTCAAGTTGCCTTTATTTCTCAAGAGGCTAGATTGCTCGACCATATCTTCCTGGAAGGTGATCTTTTTCCATTTCTAGGAAGTTTTTTGGTCGACAAAAATAAGCAAAACTGTAATTACTCTAACGCTAAATGCCAGGAGGTTTTCTGCGACGTTAGACTGAGTTGATAATTTCTATGTTAAACTAATAAATGTCTCAGAATTTTTTTATTTAGTTTGGATTAAATTGAAAAAATATCTCTCAATTAATTATTTAATTAAAAAATGAGGTGTTTACGCCAAATTTTTATTTTAATCAAAAGAATTTCTATTATTTAACTTAGTCAGAATATAGGCATATGAATTAATTGTTTTTCTCTACCTGTGTTCTAGGTTTGGCATATATTTTACTTTAGTTAGAGAAGGCGGTTTGGTGGTTTAAATGTTACAGGTCATTATTGCCTAATTTAAGCTCCATAAATTAACTACTTAATTGCTTTGCTATCCCTGGACCTCTTTGCAGAGTTGTAGACCTTTGCGTGATTAGTATAAATGCAAACAGTTTCATGTAAAATGTATGCAACAATTTTCATTGATAAGAAAAGCAAATACAAATGGGTCAGATTTGGCCAAAATAGTTAGGAATAGAGTTGTGAGAGTTTATTAGAGAACCCCCGTTTTGCAGTTTATTTGTCGTGGTCTTGGAAAATAATTGAAGCCTAAGTGCACAACTTATGGATTTAAATATTCCTTCAGTTCTTATCCACGTGGGAGATTCTCATCTCATCCGAAACAGATGTTTTTTTATAAACTTTTCCTTTTAAGGTGGTTGGAGCGGTATTCGTGAGTTATTGAGTGCATATTTTAATAACTTTTCAAGGAAGTCGAACAAAAGTTTTGGGCCACATTTCACTTGAGTGCATCTGTTTTGAACGCTGGAAACCACCATGCATGCAGTGGCATAAATAGTTCAAGAACTATATTCTAAATATTTTACCTATATTAAAGAATTGCTATGGCTTGGATTCTCGGCGCGGAATTAGAATATTTTGGGGAAAACATATCTTAATACGCTTTTTTT
Source organism: Pyrrhosoma nymphula (assembly GCA_963573305.1). Taxonomy (NCBI): domain Eukaryota; kingdom Metazoa; phylum Arthropoda; class Insecta; order Odonata; family Coenagrionidae; genus Pyrrhosoma; species Pyrrhosoma nymphula. The sequence goes on from OY754328.1 coordinate 88,689,477, forward strand.
ACTCGGCATGATACCTTGATATTTGTTAGCTACCATTATAATAATATAAACCGTATTATTTTGCGTTTAGGAGAACATCTGTTCATATGTAATTGAACATTACGAAATATGTCACGTCCAATTAGGCTACGTGTTAAAATAGCATTGAGTTTCCCTGAAACCAAATCAGTAACATCCCGTTTTTTTCACTTTTATCTATAGATATTACTTATAAGGACACGTAGGCAAAGTTTCACGGAAATCTGTTTGTAAGTAAAAATCGCTTCAACCACCTTAAAGTTGATAAATATTTAGTGATTTATCCAGGGTATAGCGCCTTCAGTTACTTTCAACTTCAGTAAGGATTCATTCATCAGCTACGCCGGGAAAGCACTAGATCATACATACGTCTCGGTTATATTAATGACATCGCTCCGTTTTCATTCAAACAAAACTAAACCTCTTTTATCTATTGGTGCGATGGCTTGAAGTTGTGCATACTGAAGTGCTGTAACGGCTACAATGTACTATACATGGCAATCATAGTACTGTGACGTAGCCATGATTTCGTTTCGGGAGGTGAACATTTTATAAAATCAGTAGCAAAATCGTGTGTTTAGGCAATACAGAGAGCAATTGCGACTGCTGTGTAACGACAGAATTTTAAAGAATTTGAAAGAATTTTACTGTGAACATTTCTGAAAGGATACAAAACCCTCGATTTTTAAAACTTGAAAATAAATAAAATATTAGTTGAAAATATTTTTCAGAGTTTAGAATAAATTAAGTCAAAGTTATTTTTAAAAAGAAAAGAGTATAAATATTTCTTCTAGTGCTTTTTATTAAAATAAATACAACATTTTTTCTGGACCCCATGGACACGCTGGCTACTTTACTGATCTTAGAGTACGCTAACAATAAGTTGTAGAGAAGTATGTAAATAAAGTACCTTACGAACTGCTTTGCCGTAATTTAATACACTGTCAAACTGATATTAAGCGGTCAATTACTAGTCTTTGGTACAATATTTAATCTATGGAGCCGACTGTGACGAATAAAGTCGTTCCATATGAATTTTCTCTCGCGGCATACGTGGCCTATCGATTTATTGTTTTCCGCTATACGAGATTACGTCTTCGTCAATGAGAATTTTTTTGTTCCCTAAAACGATCGTAATAACAAACTGCCGAAAAAGTAAGCCATGGTCATCAATCTACAAGAATGGATTCCAGAACATCAATTCTCTTGTCTGAGCTGAGAAATATTTTTCTTAACGTTTAATGGTTCCCATGACTGCATGCTTGTTTTGTGATTTAAGTGGAAGAAATAAATGACGCGATGTTGACGAAGCAATTATCAAATTCATGGTTATCTCCTGGTCTTCACATAACTTTGCATTTGCTATTTTGTGATCAGGCTATTTCTGGGTTTTAAGTATTGGAAGAATATCTACTGTGAAATGTGAACAATTCAGTAATTTCGTGTATTTCATGAAATAAATTATTCCTGGCATTGATGAAGTTAGAAGAAAGTCGACTAAATTCGTATTCATGGGCTTAAGCTGGCATAAATATTTGAATAATTTAGAGGAGAAGGCAGATTATAATTGAGAAAACAAATTAAAAAGGCACATAAGTGAAATAATGAAATAAGTCTTGTTACAAAAGGGTGGAATAAAATTACCGAGTACTTTTGTCCCTGTATTTTCAATCAAGCAAACTATGTAACAGGTAAATGTTTCTAAAATTTCATAAATAGTCAAGTCTTCTTCCATTATATTCTTGACTTTGATTAGATTTCGTAGGCAAGGTACGCCTCGGATGTTTGAAAATGATAGTATTTTTAATTGTTTTGACATGGATAAAAACTGTTAAACATATTTCTACTAGTATGCTGATTATGATGATTGCATGGGATAATGCATTCGAAATACTCCTGTCGAAATTCACATTTAAGCATAAATGTATACCTACTTTCGAAGTTGTTCCTGGTTGTAGAAATTCGAGTGGTGAAGGGGTTGCATCCATTGTGCTCGTTCAAATCCCTGTAGTTCGGAATCTTATAAAGCCCCTTTTGTACTCCGAAATTGGATGTCTGATTGAGTTACCTTCAAGAACACTGTGCCTCATTGCAAGAGGGCGTTGAATTATGTCGCTATTGTTTGATATCGTAAATAGGGGATTCCGTCTGTTGGAAAACGATTATTTGACATTATCCAATAAGGACCTATTATTTATACTTATTTCCTTTCCTGTGGAAATGGATGACAACTTTTATTTATTTATAACTATATTTTTTACATGGCATTTATATATTATAGTGTTAAAATTCATTTTGAATTTTAAATGTATCCACATTGAAAAGTTATAGCTTTATCTCGATATTTTGAGCCAGATATCACATGAAGGATCTGGTGGTTTCCTAGCGAATCATATGAGTAAAGTCTTCTTGGGTTTCCAACCGGGTCAGGAGTTCAAGTACAGACATTTTGATGACTGAAATCCGTTGTCTCCGGCGTGACTTCATGGAATTTGCTCAGCATTTTGGATGAGAGGAGTAACTTTGCAATTCCATGCATCAGGTACCTGATGATGACGTGATACGATGAAACTAGTTCGTATGGGAAATAAATTTAAATGGAATCACAGTTACTCATCTCATTCAAAATGTCGATGACTGATTCCGCCGTCATATTCAAACCCCTTGAATACGATAGAGGAGTTAGTCATCAAAAGGTCGTACAGTGGTGCGGATAGGGAAGTAGGCGGACAAAAGTAATTTTTAGACTTTATTGAAACTCTCTTTGAACATGCAGTTCAAGTAGTATAATGTCTGGGGCATCATACAGAAGAATTAGTTTAGCATATTATCAATTATTAAGCTTAGTCAATTGATTCAAAATAGCACTATATTACATAACAACGCGTTTTTTATTTTTTTCTAAAATTCATCCTTTTAAAATTATTTTTACTCTGATGCATAGTTAAAAATAACTGTAGGTCATACTAATTTGGACATTGCACTATCGGAAAAAGTTAATTTCAATATTTTAGTGACTCTTGTGTTCGTTAGGAGCTCTTGAAGAGCAATCACCCTTTATAACAAATCTCGTACAACTGTTGGATTACGCCGAGTGACTCGGAAATTTTTGTGGCGGGTTGAGTGAACTCTATAAGAAAGATAGTATTGTAGAAATAATATGCTTATACTGCCTAAACGCGATTGAAGATGACTTAAGCGTCTCTCTGCCACGTACGTGAGCGTCGGAACTGAAGAGTAACTATGCAAACATGTTGTAAATTATGCTGTTTCCAATACACAAGTAACTAGTATTATATCCATCATGAATTGCACTCTTCCCTTCTCCAAACTTACCTTAGAAGTATTACGAGAGGGAAATTCAGCCATCGATACTTTGCGGAAAGGTGGCATACTACTGGAAGCGGACGAAAAAACTTTCTTTGATCTCTTCTCAGTACGATTGCCAAACATTTTTCCAAGTTAATGCAACTGGTTTTATGATATTCAGATGGAAAAAATAAAACACTAGCCTCTTTCTCTCAAAGAAAATGTTACAGGGGACCCGTTACCCTCACACGAGGTTGACCCACGTGAATTGGGAGTGGGTTGGAAGCGGAATGTTTTGCTAATTCTACATGGAATACCATCCAAAATATATTTAATTCATATTGGCGGTATCATTGTCCTGAATTTAAAGCTACACGCGTCAACGGACGTTTTTCCAACGGCGGTTGTTCGAAACACCGTCAGTGCGCTTCCTTTAAGATTGATTTTATTTCCGGGTTGCCTCTGGTAAACATTTTTGCTAGAAATTCAGGAATTTCATGTCCTCCGTATGCGGTCAACCTTGCTCCTGGTTATTTTCGGGGGTAGATTCAAGGTTCTTAGAGTCAGGGAAGACCTCCCTCCTTCAACTCCTCCGTGCTAAGGTCGAAGCATTAGGTGTGGCCCTCTTCAGTTACTCCTTTTTCATTTATGTGCACGCATATAAATCATCTGTCGTCAGGTCTTCGGTTTGCAATATATTTCTGTTGATATATTGATTTATAAGTGCCTCGCCATCGCATACATTGTAATGCAGATTTTTCTCATTATTATTTTCTGTTCTATTGTAAATTAGAAGCTTTAGCATTGATTGACAGTTCGCATTTGGCCAAAAAGCATTTACCTGCAGAAAAACAAAATACAGTATCTATCAGCAAAAATAAATGGTGAGGATCCATTTTTTACTAATGCGTTATATTATTTCAATACTTTATACATGAAATTACATTAACCCCATATTTTAAGTAGCAGGAGGCAATCATATTGAGAAAATATCAATTGTTTATTAATGCTTTATCTTGCATCCTTCTCCTTGACCCCAAAAAATCAAAGGTTATTGTTTGAGAACGGTCAATTTGATGTGAAACGCAATGAATGGTTTTACATGTCACCCCAAGAACATAGATATCTGGTACATGTTGTAGATATGATTGAGTTGGCTTAACTTCCAATGGTGAAATTTCAGAGGAAATGAAGTCTTGATACAAACATTTTCGAAAATGCCTCGAACATCATGGTCAAAATATTTCAAGGGTCTACACAAATGAAGACTGATTTTGACCTTTGGCCTAGTAATAAGTGCATTATGTGTCACATTAAACAATTACCGTAGTCATTTTGAGAAAAATCAACTTTATTATTTCCACAAACTACAAAGTCGATTTTTCTCAGCATGGATATCTATCATTTCCACGATGCCAGGGCTGATATACCCAATTTTAATTACCGTGACGTTATATATTTGCCTCATGAGTGTCGTGAATTTTCAAAAGAATCCCCTGACTCAACCGTCACGTAAGAGGAGTGCGATTCAAAAGTCTCTGATGCGTAAATCTGAAATTTCACGCGAATAATAAGTGCTGTAATGTGCTGTTAAATAAATTAATGAGCATTCTAACATCATTTTAATGTTTACTCAACAAGGAGTTTGTTTTCAGTTTCAGCATTAAACTTCTTAGTTCACTGAAGATTGTGATTCATTCACTGTTCAAGCTAGTCAATCTAAATAATTTTCTTCCACCTATTTTTAATTATTCATTAATTTTAAGCTATTAAAGCCCTATAAAGTAAGCAGGTTGCATATTTACGCATTTTTTAAGGTTATAAGTTTTTTTATACACACTCCACTTTTACGGGTATTTTAGGAGTATTTTCTCCTCCTTTATCTCCTCAAATACTTGATTTTGATAACTGAATAATTGAAATTATCGAGTCAAAATACCCATCGGGGAACAATATTCGTTACAATAGGACAAAAATCTGATTTTTTTCCTCTACTTCGCGATCTGGATCACTGTGTCACACTACCTGAACTCCTGACCCGGTAGAAAACCCGTGAAAATCTACTCAAATATCACTTGCCCCGATGGTCCTTTAAGGCTTTGCTCAATGTTCACCACTCCTGGTTTATGTAGTAATTAAGGAGACGAGATGTTTCGCAAAGGATTTCAGCCTCCAGTATTGCGACCTTCCATCACTCTTGATCCGCATCAAATCTTCACTCGGACAGCAAAGACCAGGTCGTAAAAATAAAGGTGTGTGGTGGAAATTAGCCCTTTTAATGACCCAAACCTAGCCATTAGCGGGGGTTAGAAGATGGAGTAATTGCCGAAATATATAATATTTTGATGCTTCAGGTAATGTATAGCTTTCAAGAAGCATTGTGGTGAAAAAAAGGTGTAGTGGAGGTATTTATTCTGGCTTGTCCCACATGCAATTCGTTTCTGGTTGTATATGCCATGCCTATCGATTCTAACATCTCTACTGTTGAATGCACGTGGACTACTGCTCTCCATATTGTCCATTCCGTTTCTTCGTTTACGTATCGTCACGGATTACCCTTTGTCCGACGGTTAAAAATTGCCTTGCTTTCCGCACATATTTATCTCCTATGGTGACCCAATGCGAAGTTCGCCTCTCCGAGTGAGTCTTCCAGTCGTATTAACTTTGGCAAGGGATCTGAAGAGAAAAACCAAAGGGAGTGGAAGCTTAAATTTCCAGTGTCACGCAATGGGCAGATTTTCACGCGGAAAATTTAAGATGGTGGTGGATCCATAATGGAGTGCGAAGGAAATCGGAATACTCTTTAAGGTGGTTCTACCTACACTATGTGAGTCAAAAAAAGTCCTAAATTACACATTTTTATTTATTTGGTTTAAAAAATGCTACTTTCGATGATAAAATCGATTACCTATTTCAATCCAAAATTAAGGTACAAAATATGCAGATTAATCCACGCATCTATTTTTAATGACCACATTTGCCCGACCATTAGAGCCGACTGCAGTGTCATTTGTATGAAACTATCGCATTTTGACTTCAAATACGGCAGCAATTCGGTAATAACTTTAATAAATAGGTGGTAAAATTGATATATATATTATTTTTTTCGATTTACCAGGACTTCTCGCTTCTTATAAACATTTAAAATTAAAACCTTATATTTGCTTCCTCGTTCAAATTGACGTTTTCTGCTGTAATCTGAGCAATTTCCATAAAACCTCACGTTAAAAATCTTCACTTTCAAGGCTGAATTACAGTAAACATAGCCATTTACCCCATTTTTTCATCTCAGTTTATAAAATGCACCTCAAATATGCCATATTTAAGTTTTCAGAATTTCTGGTATGAGTAACCCTGATGCCAGAGCCACCTTAAATGAGGCGCGGGCCGGGACGTTATTTCACTGAAGAAGGGATAAGATATTTTTTAAAGTTACATTTAAATTAAGTTGTCTTTCCTACACATGATAATTTCAATTTATCTTAGAGCATTTAAAAAGTGGAATAACTTAATTGCCGTTTTTTAAAAGAATTTTTATCTGCCACCGGCCTTTTGTAATCTATCCTAAGGTTCAACAGACACTTTCACGCTCTTTTTCTATCTAGCTAACCCTACAGTGGAGTCAAATGATAGTTTTAAATGAAAGTATGCCTCGAGACCCAAATAAAAAAATATATGTTTTAAATTATTCTGGGATCCCAACTCTAGGAATGCTATTTTTTGTGTTTCTTATATCTTTTGTACGTTATGATCTTGTCCAAATAAATGTTAGACCTCCACTAATCTTTGACATTTGATTACAAATCAACTCATATTTTTGTTTTTATCCAATCTTTTAAGCATGAGATATGACAAGAAATGTACAAAAATCTTTTAAAATTTTTTCAATTACTACAAAACTCGCTTCGAAGGTCTTTAGTTTATTAATAATAATAATAAAATAATTAAAAGTCAATTAATAGTTTTTTTCAATTTAAAAATTAGAGCATAGTCTACGATGACTCGTTTTCATTCGTAATTTGACTACTATTATAAGTCTGTGAGAAAAATAAACTCTGAGGACAGTTGGGTTAAACGATTATCTCCTGTAATAATCTAATGTTAACTCCTAATTCATGTGGGTCACAGGTCATATGATTTGTCTAGTAGATCCAAAGTCCCATCATTTGATTGCTTAAAATAATGCTAATTAAGACTGACAATTTACACTAATGTATACTTTTTACGCATTTCAGGTGACTCTTGATGACGCCTGTGCCTTGAAATTGGTAGCAAACAATAAAATCTCTGTGAAAACTAAACATTAGAGTAAATTATCATTCAAATTGAATGTTCACATGCTTGAAGCCCATTTTATCAATTTCAATTAAAATTAAATTTGATCTTCGAACTGATTGGGTTCAAGAGAGTTCAGGAAAAGTGATTGGGGAGCTATTTCACGCAGAAATAAGCTATTTCTGGACTTGAAAATTCTATGGTGCATTTCAATGAACAGTCATCTTATCGGACCTCACAGCATCCCAGCCTGTGCTACACTTTCTCTCAGAACTAATTTAAATTATGGGTGTTCGTTGTTACATTTTGTAATGCCTAATTGGATTGGTTTGTACCATATCGTTTGCCGCTTATTTCCTAACACATTTTCGTAAATAAAAAACTTAGTTTCCTATCGGGAAATCAACTGTATTGCAGGAAGGGGAGATTTTTATTTCACCCCTTCTTTAGCAATTTCCCGATTGATCTGGAGCACTTAAGATGCCTGTGTTTAATAATCCTATGGTCTTCAAGTTGATATCACTCCCCTCAGGAAAATTGAGGATGAAATATATGAAGTTAACGAGGACATAAATTCCAGTGATACGTAGGGGCCATGAAATAGTCTTAGTAGCTCCAGCAGGCCCGAAGCCATTGTTACATTAATCCCAAAGATAATTCTCCGTAATTATCTCAGGAAATACCCTCGGTGTAATAGTTGGTGGCACGTTACCTAGAATACTGTAGCCTCCTCATAATAAAATATGAAGCCTACCTCCAGCCCATGAACGTATTGCAATGAGTAAAGAAAGTTTTCATTTACTCATCAGTTTTTACCACCTTATTTTTTTTTTACCATCATCGATAACATGCAAGAAAAGAAATGTTTGAAACAGAATGAATGAATTTCTGCTGAAGGGTTTACATAGAACTCCAATGGCATGACCATTTTGTCGCCTTAACTTGAATATCATAATGGTCAGCCTAAAATCAAGGTAATATTGGAGTCCAAAATGTCTTATTATTGTTAGTCCTTTGTAACACTTTGGAAATAAGCTTGTATACATATATACTCGAAACTGACGAAAGCTGTGAACGTTTCCTTGGCCGTTGTATGACTCCCTTGCCTAGTGCAGAGACCATTTGGCTAGTGGCCAGGATACTGAGTTTTGATCTGGCTGAACCCATGAGGAGCACTACCCATTGTGGGAGTGTTACTTTTTCCGGGAAAAGACTTTTCCTGAAAAGCCGCAGGCGGCAAAGGGATAGGAGGAAGCTTATTTACCCTTGACATGAGAATTTACTCACCTTAGGTCCTATGGATAGGTAAACCTTTTCCTAACTAATCGGGTCGAATTTGGGATTATGTACTTTATTATGTACTTTAACTTCATGGAAACTCTTGGAAGATTATTTCTTCAGGATTATTTTTTATAAATTATTACGAAAATGAAGTTCATTTTGCAATCCATATTAATTTACCTCTTCATTGGATTTTTATCGTCTTTTTTCATATTAATTCTGTATGAATTCACATAATATAATATGTTTTATTATATTATAACCCTCAGATTGTTGATGCTTGCGTATGCCTATCAAATTTAAATTTGTTCTGTGTAAGAACCACAGGAGCCTATAAGCTTTAGAGTAAATCAATCGAATGTGCATATTAACATTAAGTTTATATTCAATTTTGACACCCAGGTTGGTGATAGAGGTCACTCGTTCTAGAGTAACTATTGATAATGTAGTCATAATGAACTATTTGTTTCGTTAGCGGGAAAGAAATTACCTGAATTTGGCGAGATTAGGTTTCCATTTCTTACACCGATTGAAAAGATTTTGCAAGTCATTTTGTAAAATGGTACAGTCATTGAGCGATCTAACCCTGGCAGAAATCTTACAATCGTCTGCGTGCAAGAGACAATCAGGTGTAATACAGCCAGGTAAGACAACAACATTGGAAAGAAGTGGGCTTGAAATAGACCCTTGCGACAAGCCAGGTGTGACGATAGCAGGAGACGAAAGGGAACTTTCAACCGCAACACTTTGCGATCTGTTGAATGAGTATGACTGAAATAGCTTTAGCAGTTTACCACAAATCCCTTAGTCTATAAGTTTATGTAGTAGATGAGCATAATCCACCCTGTCAAAGGTTTTGGAAAAGCATTTGTAAATTGTGTCAGTTTGACAACCCGTCTCAATTGCCGAGGCAAGTGAATTGAAATCAGCCGCTAAGTTGGTAGCAGTTGAGAGGTTGGGACGAAACACATGCTGTGAGTTTGAGAAGCGTCCCTGACAATGAGTCAGGACCTTGACATTGAAAACCTTCTCAAATACCTTCGAAAAGGTCGGAAAAATAGAAATAGATCTGTAGTTGCAGGCATTGGACTTTTCTCCGCATTTTAAAATTGGCGAAAACTAGTGCAAACCGTTGGGGATAAGTATGATACTCTAAAATTTTGTTAAAAAGGATAAACAAGGGGAGACTAAGTTCACTGGCACAGGGTTTTACAGTAAAAATAGGTATGCGGTCCGTTCCAGAAGAAGTGCTGTTTCCTTATACTTTTAGAATCTTAATAATATCGTTCCTAGTGTATTATAAGTTTGAGAGAACATCCAAAGCATAACAAAATGCGTAGCTTAAAACAATCGAAAAATTATCATTTTATCTTAAAAATAGTAATAATTTTACAGTAAGTTTCTTCTTGTGACTTGCATCCGACCCTTCCCCTTTAAGTGAATTGGCAGGAACCGCTTGTTTCCTATCGACGTATCGGACAACGGTTGATGCTTGAAACCTCATCTGTAGGGTTATTTGGAAGCAGGCAAATGATCGACCTCTCCTAACCTCAGAACGACACGAGACCAAAGCCAGCAGGCAGTCAACAACAAAATGGGATCGTCACTGCGTAGTATATCTGAGGCACAGGCTCACGAACGACGAAGTCGCGTCGGCGCTACGTGTCCTAAGCCCGCATGCGATCGACGTCTTTACGGGACGATCGTGGCAACGACGTCATGAAATCGTTTAATTGGAATCTCAGGAATATTTGATGAGGGAATGTGGCCAGCAATGTGGCCAGTGGTGGCGTAGGATGACTCCAGCGTGGCATCGGCATCTGCGTCACATCTAAACTAGCACGTAACCTCCGCGACGTGGCGCTAGCTTCTGTCGTCACTCTGCCAAGGGTGACCAGCTGACACGGATGTGTAAAGAAGTGATTTCTGAACGTAGGCATACCGCTCCGGCGTAAAATAGACGTGGGGATAGATTCAGTGACGTGATTTCATCGTGCATTGCAGGTGTTCTACCAGCCAGTACCACTATAGAGCGTTCCAAATTTAGTTGACAGTATGGGCTTTATGGAAGACCCTGTTGCCACACTTGCGCTGTTTGCTCAACTGTTGGATGCATAGACAATCATTTCTTATTCTGCACTAAATTTTAGTTAGTTACTTCAGGGAATTATATTTGCATAATGAAAGACTCTTGGATACGCAGTTAGTATACTGAGATACACAATGCTAAATTTCCTGCTAATATAGGCAAATTCGCAACGGCTTAGTGAAGATATACACAAGAAACCTTTCTCCGAAAGAACCCATACATGCGTGCCCCCTTCACATTACTAGGGTAGCGACCGTCGTTCGTACCGCCGTAGGCGCTGACCAGTGTGTGAACGCGCGTTGGTTACCGACGAAGTAGTAGTTCTTAACGCTGTCACCTAACAACAGTGGCCAGCGCTGGTGTCACGAGCGGAAACGGAAATGATGAAGGGCAATAATAAAAAAAGTCAATCAAAATGCTAAAGGAGATGATGATACTTTGATGAATAAGCAAATGGGAGTGATATTTGCCTCGGAAACAATTTTGAAAGCCTCAAAACGCCACAGGGATGCGAAAATCCTAATTCGTTCGCTTGATTTTTACTTGTCGTCGCGATTCCTGGTGACGGCAGCAATGATTGTGAGTTATGATATTGTGGTATGAATGAGTGTAGGCAGGCTATGTTAGTTCGTACGATAGCCAAAATCTCGAACCATTCGTATTGTACCACGTGACTCCTTAGTTACGTGATCGGAATAATCTCGAGCGTTTCAAACATAACCCCCCTGGTTATGCATTATTTCGGTACTAGAAAAATGTGGCATTGAATAACTTTTGACAGTTTCTGGTTCTGCGACCTCACCGTTAGCAGGTGTTGATCAGCGCATTCTCGGCTTCCGAATATTTCCATCCCAGCAGATGGAAAATCTGGTTTCATCGCCGCACCTTCAATATTTTGTGTGTAGTGGGAAGCGTACACAGGATATAAATTTTTCCACAACTTACGTAAGATTAGGAGGAAAGGGGGAGAGTTCGTGAAAACTTACGTTGTATTATATAGGGGGTATTACATAATCCAAAATCATTTTACGTAATACTTGAATGGCCACTAATGTACTCGAAAGGTTCTCCACAATACAGCCATGTAGCGATCGAGATTCCAATAAAAAATCTACGCCACCGCCGGCATTCGTATCCGTGCCCCGCGGGATGGGAATCAAGTGACCTGTGGCCTCTTCACAAACCCGATCCACGTCACCTCACCACCGCTTATCCCCGTGTAAATCAATGTAGACTCAAATGACCGATGACTCCGAGGGCAGTTGATGGCATCAGGGCAAATAAACGGTCTTCAAACGTGATGAGTCACGTCCACCACCTCCTTCTCTATCTGTCTCATACGCACTCTTATCTCTCAGCTGTTTTATCGCTGGCCCACGCTATGAGATGATCGATGTTACTATCGTGTCAACTAACTCGTCTTGCGCCCTCGTCCAGGGGAGGTTTTTCAATCACTCAGTCTATTTCACTGTCATCACTTTCGAGAATAAAATCCCTGGTCTTGCCCTTCGCTCCAGTGCTGCTGTCGTTCGCGGTGGCGTGTGTGTGTTTCCGAAGGCTTGTCCCGCTGAAATTCAACTGTTGTGTGTCAAAAAGGGCCGTTTCGGATTGAGAAGCGCCGAGGTAAATTAACGTCAGTCGCGCCGACTGAAGCAATTACTCTCCAATTTCACGTTTTCATCCTCTTCCGCTCTTGTTTTTCCTACTTTAGTAAGTTCAATGGACTTCTCGCCAGGAGCAAATGGGGAAAATAAACCCTGCCCTTTTCTCTCTCTCTCGGGAAACTGCGTACCATGTTATCGACTTACACGACCTTTTATCTCTTGTTGGGGAGAAAACCATCTCCAAGGATAATGGAGTGTAATCCTTTCGCTGATACCCGGTTTTCATGGAGCGTGATAATATAACGTTGAGAGACGTTAAGGCCGTTTTGCGCGGCGAATAATAGGTATTGCGAACGACCATTCGAGCATTAATTCGCGAATTAAAAAAATGATCACCTGAAAAATTGTATTTTACGCGGCAAATTGATTCCATGACTCTTATCCGCTGAAAGGATGCCTAGTGATATACCAATCGAGTGTGCGTATCGATTCATGGGATATTTCCGACCGATGGAGCTGTTTTGACGCCCGGAATGATTTCTTTACATCGTTCAGTAATGAAGAAAAAAATAACTTTTTTGCGGAAACAAAGCTTTGTAGCGGACTTCATCACAATCTGGGTTCATCACAATCTGTAGTGAAGTTAAGCTAAATTTAGGGAGATATTGCGTTACTCCTTGATCTAAGTTGTCAGATATCTCCCTCAAATAACCAATCAATTGAGCATAAAAAAACTATCGAGGGAGTTTTTTCGAGTTTCTGGTAAAATTATGACTCCGTATGATTTGAAGAATGGAAGAAAACACTCCATTATATTCTAATATTACGGTTTTCAGTTATGTGCAAATGTGCAGTGTTGATTTTGTTGTTAAATTAATTGTAAGCACTCTTCCCATGCATAAAAAATAAACTAGTGGCTACAAAATTAAGCTCTTGATATTTGCTCTGACTCGGAGAAATTGAATTGTGGAAACACAGAGCTTTTGCTTTCTTTGATACAACCCTAATTAGTTCTAAATAATCCTCGTCTACTTGATAAGTTAGTCTCTCGTTAAGGAGAATATTTTTAATGATAAGCGTTTACCTCATACTTTCTAGCAATAGTACTTTAGCAATATGCTTGTGAAATGGAGTAATATTTCACCATGAATATCGGTCAAGATGTAACTTCACAAAATGAGGACTCAGGGATATATTTTGGAAAAGAAAACGCTTGGGCTAAATTTCATAATAAAAATAGATAGTGCCTTTTGTGATGCATTACGCTTAAAGCGAATAACTGTATTTTCATTTGGAAGTTTTTCTGCATTTACTGTCAATATTTTGCATGAATAATTGCTGCAACATATATCTTAATGATTTAAAAAAAATGGTAGTGTGTTGTTGGAAATCCTACTTGTTAGCATGTGGGAGGAGATCCTTTGATATAACTTTACATTACTTCCCGTTTCAAAAAAATTGATTCATATCCACTCATATATAAATTATAATACAAATTAAAGGAAGGGTACAAGTCTATTAATGTGTGAATATGGATTGAATATGAGGACCAGTGCTTGACTATTGAACGAATTTAATAATAATGATATCAAAAGAAATGCGGGAATTCTATAGTAACTACAATTACATATGGTGGAGCTTTCCCATACAAACGCCAGATTCATATTGCAAGCCGGAAAATAACCTTGTATAATTGCATTATTGAGTTCAAAATTTTCATCGCTTTGAACCGGCTTCATGATTGTCTCTATGAACTTAAAGCTTAGCACTAGTGCTGTTATAGAGAGCATATTGCACCTTTTTCCATCTCCGTTTTGCTGTCACGACCTTAATTCTTTCTTATTTTATCGTGTCACTCATGCTAAGTCTGGCGGCGGTCGTTAAACTTTCTGTAAGAACAGCAAACGCGAGAAACCTTCATGTTTATATATGATAATTTTATGCGAGTCACATCTTATTCTGCTAGTCTTGAAAGCGGCGTTGTGGAGCCGTAATTTCTCACAAGTGTAATGCCCCTTCCTAGTCCATTCCCCCCTAAAAAAAATACTTCTGGCTGGAAAACTTAAAAAAAATTTACCCTGGAATTCCAGCTCTCTATCCCGTATAAATGAATACCGCTGGTCGTAATTTGTTTATAATTGGTGGTTGCTTGTCAGTAAGAGTATGCTGTATCCATTTTGAAATTTATGGCATAATACGTGTTCAAGTAATAATAAAATCTTTTTATTTTTTAGGTGAGTGCCGTTCTCTACTCCCGGCTGCTGTCTTGTAAGTTTTATTCAACCTTTTTGTAGCTATTTGTCTCTAACTCATCATAGATTTGCGCAGCGCATATTTGTGTATTTAACCGGTTAATGTTGTCTACTCACATTTATATTATATGCCTGATAGCAGTTTGATGTCGATGACTTCAATTTATCATAAGTTCTGCGGGCCCATAAATAGTAAATAAATAGGTCAATGGTGCAGACGTTCTCTTTTGCAATACAAGTTCTTAAATGGAATGAATGTAAATTGATTTAGATTTGTTAAATTTACTCATTCCTGTGGTGTTCCGAGGCTCGTTGTGAGATAGTTTAGTATTTAATTTTTTCAGTGAGTAGGTTACCGGCCAGCCGCACAACCCCCAACCTGGAGGGCCAAGGTTTTCTGTCCCTTTCCTTTCCTTCCCTTAGCCAGTTTGGGGGTCAGCCGATGGGGGACTATCAACCCCGCACGGAAAGGAAAGACAGGTTCAATTCTACAACGTGGTGGCAGTACCGACATTATTGTATGGGTCAGAATCATGGGCGCCCAGGCAAAGAGATTGGAGACAAATCGAAACACCAGAAATGATATTTCTAAGATCTCAGATCAGGTTACACAAAATTAGACCATGTAAGGAACTGTTACATTAGATAATAACTAAACGTACGTTCAGAGATAGACACATTACATTATAAATAAAGTGGAAAGAACTTGTCATACATATATCCCCAGAGAGAATACCAAATAAGGCAATGAAAGGCCCTGGGGAGAAGAAGTGTAGGAAAACCAAGGTTACGTTGGGGAGACCGGAACAGGCAACAGTGCCTAATCCCGAAAAAATATAAGAAGAAGAAATATACTCACTAAGAATTAAAAAGGCACTATTTTTGCCTATATATTTTGGAAGGGTGACCTTTTTTGTCCTTTGTTTGGAATTTCTCGGGTGAAGAGATGTACTATTCAAGTATTATACTGAAATATATCCTGCACAAAAATAGTTTGGCTCATTTATCATGCATTATCAATGAAAGTAGGTATGCACGTACAATGTTTCTCCAAAATGGATCTTACGATCATGATGAGACGAATTATTACAAGAGTGTTTGAGGCACGATAAATTTATTGGGCTAGATCTGATTTCCTGGAAAGTTTGTTAGGGAACCAAGTTTGAGCCCAGAATAGATTTTTAGGCCAAATCGTGAAAAGCATGGGAAGTCTTTCAAGGAAGACTTTTTAATTTTCCGGCTTTAAAGTGTGATAAAACACATTGAAATGGTAGTTCAATTGATTTGTACGAGAAAGTTTAAATTTTATTTTTACGGAGCCTGATTTGCCTTGGTTGTCCATAAATTATGATAGTTAAGATAAAATACATCATTTCGGTTTGCATTGCCCTTTTCAAGATTGACACCATGGTTACATCCGTTGTTGTTGGTTCAATTACGAAAAATGATGACGCATGCCGTAGCAGGAGAAGTTAGCAATAGGTAGACTTGCGAAAACGTGATTTTCTACGATGTCCCAAAAGTTATTTGCTTTGCAGGTGCAATTTCTCCATGAATTCGCCAGGAGGAAAATTATAATGTGACCAAAGATCACTCTCCCAATATAAAGAATTCTAAATGACAAGACATTTAATTTTCAAAGCGGCATCAAGCAGGGTCGACTGAGAGTGAAGATTGTCGTCAGCGTTAGAATTTTCCTTACGACTTTATTTCGTAGTTCTCTGATCATTACCTTTGAAAAAGGGTTGTACAGCCAATTATTTGTTCGAAGAGTGTTTTGAGCCATTTTGAGGATACCGGGACTAACCGCGGAATTATATTTTATGGAGTCACCCGCAGCTGCTCATAAGTGCGAAATTCCACAGAGAAAAAAATCATTCGTCTTGACCGTGAATGGAACCCAGATCTCGTGATATCGCGCCGAGTGGTTTAGCCAGCGAGGGATCCGGGTTCAAGTCCCGGTCAATGCGAACGATTTTCTGTGTCAAATATTGCACTCAAGTTTTTGTGGTTTATATTGCTCCGGAATGTGAGCTACTTTCCTCTCTGGCTAACTTATTATTCGTACATCTATTTGATTTCCTTTTCGCCGTTGGTATAGAATGCTTTTTTCAGTACAATTACTGTTAACTTAAATAAAACTCCGACGTTCAATAGTTAATTGACGTCCGACGTAAATGGATAAATAAGTTTGTGGCGATAAATCAAAGTTTTGTCTATTTTGTAAGTTTTTGCTAGCATTGTTATAGTATTGCAACTTTTGGTGATGAATTCACCCTCTCATGCGTTTGTGACTGATTATTAGGTTTATGACTATAGTCAGCCAGTAAAATAGTAGTTACCCATACGGAATCAATTCTATTAACGCCGTTACAGGATTAAATGAACTATCATTCTCCATTTATAGTCTTAATGTTTTAAGCGTAACTAAGTTATTGGTATTCCAATCATAAGTCAAGGAGTGTTTCGTTGACCATGAAAAGTTTCCCCCATTGGTAGCTCTTTACCTTAAATGACATTAGAGGACCGTACGGTACATCTTCTGCCATTCTGTAACTTATTCCGTTTTTATGATGGATCTTGGAGAAATTGGCTTGTTTTGAATGCCAATTTAAACATTTTGGTCATTGGAGCAGCTGTTATACAGATAACTGTGAATTACCATTCCCAGTAATGCTCGAATTTATAAAGGAGAGAATCCTCGACACATCGAAAAAAACATGTCTCACGCGAATCGGAACGCGAAAAATATATTGCACGGTCATGACCAGGCTCATTTTTTTCTTTTGAGGACGAGTTACTGCCAATTTATTTCCAATAATGTCTCTTCCTTTAGGACTTATTTTTCATATTTCGATCGAAATGACTTCCAAAACTCTTTCCCCAGAAAAGCGTCGTTGCAATACCTCCCGACCCAATTTGTGGCAAGAGCTATAGGTGAACGGCGTGCTGAAGAAATATAGAAAGGAAAAGAAAATAAACAGTTTATTTTTTTCGGAGAATTCCGCATCTATTTTTTTCTGAAAATACGTTTTCGTGCCCGGAGCATTTCAACCGATAAGAGTTTGGAGTAGCCAGCCGCGGCGCGGCAGTAGCCATCCTCGTGAGCATGTGTGGGTGTTCCTCTGGAGGTGGAGGACAGTCCAGATGCAATAAACAGTCCGTCGAAGCCAAAAGCGATGGGGATAAATCAGCGGGTTCTGAAAATGGAGCAAAGGGAAAAACGTAGTACTCATTCCCCCTTAGGTGCACATATACACTGCCGATTGGGGATTGCGTTCCTATCTAAAAAGAGGAAGTAGGTGCTACTAGAACAATATACATGGTTTTGCCACAATGCCTTCCGCTTTTCCCGTTTTTATTTATGTACTACTTCTTCGCGGTCTGTTCCCGGAATGCCTTTTTTTCTGTGTGTGTGTACTTATGTGTTGTAGATTGGTTTGGCAGTTCTGGCGGGAGGGTGGTGATACCGCGGGGTAGGGTTGGGGGTAATGTCTGTGCCGGCTCTGTGAAGAAAGTAAGAACGGTAGAGGCGGAATTTTCCCTATCTCCGAGACGCACAAACTCATGGAGGTCACTGGAGTTAAGGTAGTTCCTCCGTAAATATAAATGAAGGTAGTTAAAGTGAGATTTTACGTCACATAAAATACAATGAATTCGGACTCATTTTAAAGAAAATGTTTCTCATCTTTCTAAAGATACAAAAATATCAGTTTCACACAAAATATATACGATACGAAAATACGATATACTTGTAAAAAAATGAAGCGGTTTTCATTGTATACGGTAAGGAATTGGGGTCCGGAGAAATATAAAAATAATGAGCAAGTACTGATGCACAGATTGCGTCATTAATGTAATGGTGGATAGTTAGTATTTGTTGTCAATTGCATAAATAAAAAAATCATTTCTCATCTTGGACTTGCTGGACTTGCTTTTTATTTAACCTGGGCCGTGTGAGGCCATAATTCGGCCCCCTCTTCCCCCGGCCCAGGGAATTTTTTTTTACTTTTTCTAAAAATTAAAAAAATACTTGTGGTTGCATCGTACGGTGAGAAAAATCTTGTCAAGTTAAAGACTCCAACATGCACAAATAGCTAATTAATGAGAAATCCAGATGTATAAAACAGTTTGTGCGTCATCAATATTAAATTATTTACTTCATACCAATTAAAAATGCCAAAATTTTAAATTATATCCGAATATGTTTTCAATTGTAACTAGGACAAATTCTTGCGTAAACTTCCTTAAATATCATTTTATTCATATTCCGGTTACAAGCAGTAAACTGTATTCTCTGTTTGATATGAACTACCTTTGTACTACCTTTCCACGCTAATTTTTTTCGCCAGTTCAACTTGAAATTACATGGCCTTGAACGGAAAATAGGCATAATAGGGGAAAAAAGTATTATTCTATCTATTACTAATTCCGTTTTTCAAGAAAGTATATCTGGGAAGCGAATTCTCCTGGGGAATTGAGTGTAAATGTACGGCACAAATCCATTTTAGTGTTTGATTTTATATATTACAAACTTTAAGAACTGTAGTCATAATGTGTTAGTTCAATAGAGGTTGCGTTCAATTGAAATATAATTGCCGAATAACCGGCATAATTTGAATCTTCTTCCTGTTTCCTGAAAGCTAAGGACTGTCATCAGCGGAAGCAATTATTTTAAAACAGTACAAGCGAAAAGATGGAATTCATTATTTGTTTTGATTCTAAGAGTAGCCGCGAAATCTCCACAATAGAAGGACCATATGTGCAACCCATTGTATGCAAAATGGGAAAATTCAAATGAAGGAACTGGCATGTAATGTGGTTGCGAGAACATTTCATGAAAATTTATGAAGTACAAGAAAACGGGAAAGAGAAGTGTCGGAAAACCAAGGTATAGATATTGAAAGTGAATATGAAGAATATGGTTTGGTTTTGTACCGATGTATACAGAGAGGCCAGATGGGTTGCTTCTTATGCTATTTTCCATTCACGTGAGGGAAATATGAAGGATATTTTGTCAAATATTTCACCAGTTCATTACAAAGCACTTATTCAAACACCAAGCGTGTTACTTCTTCCTTCTCCGATCTCGATTTTGAGTCCAAGGTTTTTTAATAAATCTAAAGTAATTCAAATGGCAACGGGTGCTCACGTTGTACATCACCTCCGAGCAATATTTTCACTTTTTATTTTTAATAGCAATATTTAAACGCAGTTTTCTCTCACTGTTCACCACTACTTAGCTATCGACTGGCCGAGACTGACCTGGAAAAAAACTGCGGATTGCGAAAATATACTGCAGCCATTGTCGCTTTTGGCCCCTCTGTGTGTACTCGGTGGTTACGGTGTACTCCGTACCTCTACCGCAGGGGAGACACCTCTCTGCCCGTGCCTAGTCACGTGTGATGGCGTCCCGGCGTGAGGTAAAGGCGGAAGATTATGAAGTGGCGGAGTTGGATGCATGGGCATGGTGGGTGTTGTGGGGAGGGCTCATCTTCTTCTACATCGTCTTGAGAGGGAGAAGGGCGTTTTAAGGATGAGAATATTTTTTAGAATTCCTACGTATACGAGAGATTGCGGATTCCCGGCGTGTTAAAAGGGTTAGCTTACCTGCACGCGATGCGCTTTGGTCTGTCAGTGACGTAACCCGTCGCACACGTTGGAGTCAGGGGCAACTCCAGACCTGAGGTTCGGAGGGGGGGGAGGCTGGGGGGGGGGGGAGGAGGCACCGCTGGCTCTGGAGGTATGAAACACTTCCCAGGAAAAGGGGAATTTTAGTTTTAGGCCTATGAAAAAATGAATAAAATACACCGGGTTTTTGGGGGGGGGACAATTGCCCCTACTGCCCCCCTTTGGAGCCTCCAATGGCTGGAGTGGGAGGTTTTCACCTCTCAAGTTCATAGAGGCGAAGTTTATTGGATTTTTCTCATGAGAGTAGCGATGAAGATTACATAATAATAGCTCAATTATGTACTATTTTTCACGTATCTTGCGAGATGTGTTTGTCGGTGCAACATGATAAAGAAAATTATAAGAACTAGAATAAATAATTGGAATACATTTTATCGCTTCTGATTTCTTTTCAAAATGAGTAATGCGTATGTAAATAAGGCATTAAATACCCTTAAGGTATACCTGTTGTGGGGCTACCTTCAGTTTAACCGTGTAATAAATGAAATATTTATAATAATTATAATTGAAAAACTTTAATTTTAAAATTAGAAGAAGAAACATATGCGCTGACATAACGCAAAACAACCTTACATATAAGTAATACTTGAGCATCACCATTCATATTAAGTAGAAAATTATCATAATTTTATGATTCATATGCATATCTGCACACAGAAATCCAAGCATGTAAAGAATATTTCAGGAGATATCTGCATAAATTCTGGAAGAGGTAGGGGAGTAGATTTGATCATTTTTGTCTCACGAAAATAGAGTCACAGCTCCCTAGTTAACGAGCTTTGTTAACGCAAACATTTTTTCAGAAGCATGTTGCAGTTACTATTAGAACGCGTCTGAGTTTTATCCTTTTATCCGAAATTGATGGATATTGCATCCTATTTTCAAGATGGTTATAAAAAAATTAAACATTTTTCTTCTTAAAAATTGTTTTAATTACTTTTCATTTTGAGAGATGTGGAAATTATTAAAATGAAAAAAATGTTTGCAAATTTTATTTTATTCCTAATCATAGTAAAATATTTTTCAATCTTTATTTTTGGCGGAGATATGGCAGAGTAAACGATACAGTGCGCATTTATGATAGATTGATAATACATAATTGCATAAATATACAGTGATCTTTAAACCGTGACGTCAGTCTTACAGACCGCTATGCCACCTAAATCGTTACATTATCCCCTAACCCCTTTTCGTGCGGCTTTTTACCTGTTAGTAGATTCCTAACCTTACACTAATTTTGCAGAAGGGCCAAAATTTTGCCTTTTGAAGAAATAATTTTATGTCGATTTTTTCTGCAATTCCCGGTCCGAGAGACCGACATCACGGTTAGCGTATGAAACTTTCTTGAGTTTCTAATAACACCGTTGCATACCAACGGTGTTATTAGAAACTCAAGAAAACATTTTAAATTTTCTTGGTAATGATGTATGTTTAGGTATCCTT
The DNA here is from genome assembly GCA_963573305.1 of Pyrrhosoma nymphula. NCBI lineage: Eukaryota > Metazoa > Arthropoda > Insecta > Odonata > Coenagrionidae > Pyrrhosoma > Pyrrhosoma nymphula. The sequence goes on from OY754328.1 coordinate 88,711,439, forward strand.
TCCCAGATTAGGTTTCGCTTCAGTGTCTTTTCATTTATGTCTCAATGAATCAGTTTTCTGTCATATCCAGATCAGTAGATATAAACCTCGTGTAAACTTCTAAAGAAATTTGGTGGTAGAGTATGTTTAGCATTATCCCAGGTTACAAGATGAACTATTTACATTTCATCGTACTAAGTACTACAGCCAGTAGGCTGTGATAAAATTGGCTGTAAAAATATACAGTTGATCTTTAAACCTACCACCTTGAAGGTGCTCTCCTTAAGGTGCTCTCATTCCATTTTTGTTTTTAATCATGCATCTCAGTTCATTGTCATCATCATAATCATAATTCAGTCAATCCCCATGATTCGTTGACTAAAGTCCTCCATTCCTCCCTGCTTCTCGCTAATTTCCATTTACCCGAATATTATTATCCGAATCTTTCCATAGAAATTCAATGCCTCGGTCGAGTTAAGCTTAATTTTTAATTTCGTATGTTTTAAAGCAAACTATCTTTATTGCATTAACATTACCAAAGATTTTATATCCATTACATACATTTTGAGAATCTCTTCGGCTGACTTGTGCTGGGGTTCCCGTTAGTCATGCCGTGCAGTTTCAATGTTCACATAAGTCATGTGCACGCAAATTTCATGCTTCTTATACATGTATTTAACCTTCAAGCAAGACTTATCAGTGAATCACTATTATACCTATCCTAGTGTTTTGAATTTCATAAACCAATTCATCCTGGCAAACATTTTGCACTAGAGTGGAAATTATAATGAAGGGATTTGCAAGCGATGAACAACGGGACTCATCTTGAAGACTGCTGAAGGGGTAATTTATTCTTGGAGGGAGGGGAGGGAGAAGGGAGGACGCCCTGCGCTCGCTTGCTCCCGAGAAAATGCAACGTATTGAATTTTTACGAGATCGGAGCATGCCACTTTCGAATGAAACAGGAGGACAATCTTATCCTCGCGTCAAACCCTTGAACCCTGAACTCTCTCAAGTCCGTTATCCGCTATGACTTTGCTTTAAAATATATCCCTTTCATTACTCTTGAAACATGGCGACGTTGATGTTCATCTACATCCTCACAGTATCGTGCAAGCCGACCTCAAGGGTGGGCGGTGTGGAGTGAACTTTCTGAAATGAAAGCATGCACTGCACCAGCGGTCGGCAACCGAGATGTGTAAGCGTGCTAACTTTTTGCATAAAAAAATATAATTACAAGTCGGGCGCGTGCCTCTCCATTAGTGTTAACCTTTCTTAAGAAAAATGATGCAGTAATAATAATAGGATAATAGTACGATATATTATAATGAAAATTAACTTTATTAAAATAAGTATCAATGGTAAATACTTCAAACCTTAAACCAAAGAGGCGTTTGATGAATTTATCTCATCCGTAGATGCGTATTTTTTTAGTCATATATGTAGGATTTCATAAATAAGAAGGCATGAAGTGTCGATAAATGTCATTCATTCATCATTTTCTTTGCGTTTCACCATCAAACCTTTCGCGTTCCTCCTGTTGGAAAGAGTGCCATTGGTTGCTGATTGCTGATATACTCTCTATGCTACAAGAGTTATAGGAAGTGCTCGGGCTAATGGTCGATTGAATGGATGGTAGACGTCGTAATACTGGTAATACTGTGGAATTGACTTATTATAGATATGAAAAAAACACTTTTTAGTATTCCTCATATCTATTGCTTTCATACTGACTAGTTTATTGATTTCAAATATATACTCCCACACTACACCATTGAAAATGCTGTGATGTTATCAAAACTGGTCAATCAACTAGCAGTGAAAGTATGGAAAATTAAAAAGTTTTTTTTTTGTTCTTGAGTGAGGGTTAACAAATTATGCTTATTCGTAAAGGTGAACTGAAAAAAATGTGACGCAAATTGGAGGTCGTGACTTTCAAGGAATGTGAATGGGTATATATATTAAATTATTAAGCCTTGTTAATTATTAAAATATATTAATTTAATATGCATAGTATAAATAAATTATCTACCTACTATAATAATGATTATAATAATAAACAACAATAATGTATATGGCCTTTATGCAGGCCATTATGACGGCAATGAAACCTGATGCTTGCCGGGGATTCGGAGGGGCCTAATACAACAGTAACAACATCATAATGTACATTACAATACATAAAACATTGAAAGTGGCTCAATTTTGGTCATAAACCCTGGAGCCTACTTAAGGGTTCTGTAGATATTATTTTAATTATATGCATGAAATGTACTAAGGGTGGAAGCAGATAAATTATACAATTATAAAAATTATCATTTTCAACTGCACCACTTTTTGTTCGCAAATGTTCGCATATATGTTTTAACTTTTTCCAGCCATATCACGTTTTCCGACCACGTAGCGACGGCAGGATAAAAGATTGGTAATATTTACCTCCCTCTCCTATAGCAGAACCTATGATGGAACCCTGTCAATGTTTTCTTGTTGACTGAAATTTCTGGAGACGAGAACTAAATCGCCCGATGCCGAGAAAATATCCGTCTCTTTTACTTCCGATGTATATGCACATCATGGTCATAATCTTGGCTTCAAGAACGAGCATCGTCCCGCTTTTGCCGTGCTAGGTCTACGGATCAGTCGTTGTACCTACTTTTATTCTCGCAAACACAAAGAGGACGCGGGGCAATGCTTGGGGATATCCGTCCACCGCCAGTATAAACCTATTCTAAGAGGAAATGCGCCATCAAGGCTTAATGTTGGTTGCCCTCATACCTCCCCTCTCTCTAGGAACATTTGCGCCCCGCCTGTGTTTGTGGCGTTTACAAAACTCACAAACACATACGGGCCTTCCCAAGACTCAAAGGAAACGGGCGAAGGGTTGAAACTTTCGCATTACACCGCGGTTGATGGTGGACCCATAGCAGTCAAAAACATGTGCAGCGTTGTCGCAAACACTTGAAGGTTTATTCCCTCTCTGGTACGGGGTCAAATCTTTTAATAATGTGCTCGACTGCGCTAGATTTGAGTGGTTTGTTTTGCACTTAATTTTCTCGTGCATATAAGGCGACCTTCAGAAAAGGCATTTCCGTGGAATAAGGTTTCTAAGAAGTGATATAGTCCTTGAAGAACTTCTGTATTGGGAGTTCGGTGAAGATCTGTATAATATAAAAAGGATTCTACTATTAATTTATGTAACTTGGGCAGGCCTATTTAATGCTATGAAATAGGCTTTCAGACAACTATTTGCTAAAAGAAACTCAATGTCTTTCTTCTTATAGAGAGGATGTCTTCAAAGAAGAGCCTTTTTATTATTTTAATCAAGGAGTAATATACTGTTTCCTCGCTACTATGACTTAGTCATGTCTTACCTGTCCTCTGGGTACATAGCTAGCCTAAGTACACCCGAGACTACTAGAGTGGTGTAAAAATGCTTTTCTGCAATACTAAATCATTAGTTTTTCATGGTTTGGAGAAAAAGTAATTTAGTTATTAGCATTATAAGCATGAATTTTATAAATCAAAATAATTACTGGTCAAAAAATTAATTTTACTTCTAGCGTCCAATAACATTCTTTCTTCCTCAACAGGAATTTAATATCCTTCCAATTTTTCTAGGATATGCTACAGTAAGTTTTATGTAATGTCTTTTGTTGTTTCTCGCATTATTTTCCTGTAGCTTATTCTAAAGGATAAATGTTGCTGGGCTCCTTAATTAAATTGGCTGGTCTACGGAGAAATTTTCAACCATCGTCATGGAAGCTTTCTCACAACCCGTTACGTACGTTTAACAATCTGTATTTCTGTAATTTCCTTCTCATTGCTGCGCAATAGTGGGATTTTGTCTAAACCATATCGACGTAGATGCAACTCTTGCGTCTTGTTTTAAAATCGTAACCCTTCACTAACGTACCTGCAGCAGATCTGGTTTGTTGTTGCGGCAGTGTTTCTATTCACTCCAAAACACGAATACGTGGAGTAAACAGGAGACTTTTATTGAATCCAGCTGGAATACGGTTACCTAATCCTCAATCCCAGAATGAATTGTTCCTGTTTTTGGAACTTAGTGTTGATTTTTACTTTTGCCTTTTGTCTGTTTTTTTTCGTTGCTTGCGACCCTTAAAATGATATGTCCCCCTTACTTTTTTTTGCCGGAAAGTATACTGGACCATATGCCGCTAAGGTTTGACGTTCTCACGGTAAAAACTTCAGGTATGGAAATTTTAGATCTTGAACTGCGGAAAATATCTTTGAACGTTTGTAGTTTTTTCGATGTAAAATCCACTCTAGGAATTTCCATCTACTTTTTCTGCAACAGTTGAAGACAAAATCATGTCAATAAATCTTTTTTCTTCAGGTGATTATATAGATAATAATCGTTATTGTGTCATCGCCAACTTTTCACTATTGTATTTTTCCTTTTTCAGGGTTAGAAATATATTCACAGCACTTGAAAAAATTGTTTATTCACATTTGGGGCAATGCTTTACGAAAAGCATGTATGTAAAGCACGTATGAGATTTTTTGGGATATCAGTATGGTTATATTTTTGGTTAGTTCTTATTATTTATGCACAATGACCTTTAATTAATAATATCGGATAATTAATAAAAATCTATTAGAATTTTATACATTTATAAGTTCATTAATCTTATTTAAATAATGGATACATTAAAATTTTACAACCACTCACTTGTCTACCTTTCATGGAAGCCATCAATAGATGTAACTGTCATGTAGATGGACACTGATTGTGGCCTGTTTGCTGATGACACAACTTTCTTGCATCAGGGTATCAATCCCACTGAGACAACTAAGATGATATCTGACACGCTAGCTCAAGCAAACGATTGGTTCTCAGTTAATAATGTTAACTTATAACCCCAATAACGGGAAAAATAATAAAAACAAATTATAAAAAGAACTTACCATAAAATTAACCACGCAATCTTTTCAAAAGAATACCCTTAGGTGATGTTCTCGGTATTTAATGATAGTGAAATTTTGTATAGATTGTAAATTATCAAATTTTGTAAATGCTATGAACTCATTTTTAAACCTGAAGAAGGAAAAATATAGTAGCAAAACGTTGGCGATGAGGTGATATCCATGGATCTATTACTTCCAGAGATGTATCTTCTCATGAATAAACAATATTTTATTAATGAAAAAGAGGTAGGTAATAAAATATATATGGATACAAAATCATATAGACCTAGCCGTATTTCCCGTAGCTTATATAGAGAACTTCCTTTGCGCTAGCGAACTCGTCGAAATTCTGACTATTCTGTCTCTGCAGTATCCCTGTTCATTCCAAAGCAAAACACGATTGTGAAAAGTAAAAATAGTGATTTTTATTTAATCCATACCCTGCTATCCACGAGTTACCAATGAAGATTGAATTCAAGTTTTTTGACTTTGTGTATTTGGCCTCCGATGTTCAAAATTAGATAGCCGAACGTGCACGTCTGAATGGTTTTATTTTTTTCACCGGAAAGTAAAGTATTCCATTATGCCGCTAAGGTATTGCATTCTTACGCATCGGGAGCCCCGATTTTATTCGTTTCCGATGGCGCGTGAGTGGATTGTTGGAGATGAGGAGATCAGTAAAAAAACGCTGACCCTGGAAACCGGAAAACGTGACTATTTCCCATCATGCCGAAAGTGCTTCCGTCCCCTCTCTTTTCTATCAATAATCGCGCATTGTATTTCACGTCGATATTTCTGCTTCGCCCTATGAGCTGCTTTCAAAGTCGTCTAGAAACCCTTCCCCCCCACCAAGAATGGCGCTCTTACATGTGAGCTAGGAGGTTTACATAATGACTCAGTGGCATTTTGAAATTGTGAAAAGGACAGAGCAAATTATACTCTACACAATGTAATATCTCTTATAAAACTATCGTTGAAGAAAAATTATAGTTTCCAAAACTGCAAATTGCACTAACCCATGTTTAGCTAACAAATAAGGGATTCTTAAAACTGCAAATTGCACTGCTTCATTGACAGAAGAATCTTTAATAACTTGCGCTCAATATTCCCCTGGGTTGTCGAAAATTCGTGAAAATATCGGTGGTGTAATACAGTGTTTCTCAACTTTTTGACACCAAGGCATGCTTGAGGTATTTGGAAATACAGACGCCTCACCAATGATCATAGAAAAAGTTAATAGACTTCATAGAGCATAAACCAAAAACCGATAATAAACCTATCTTTTTAAACAAAAATAACGTATTTGAAAAGCATCTATTAGTTTAATAATTTAATTTATTATTAATTATTATTGATCTTTTATGATTTTTTATGAGTGTTGCGGCACACTTGGCAGAGGCTTGCGGCAAACCAATGTATCAGGGCACACCGGTTGAGAATCACTGTAATAGTTTATCATAGAAAATACTTTCATTAATCTATGGGCGCTTTCTACTCACTATGGTGCGCTGTTAACTTCGCAAAACAAGAGTGTACTTGCTCTCCATTCGTTCCATGTCCTTCGCACTAGAACAGCGAACGTCAATAAAGGCCGGAGGTAGCATGGATGTGCGCTATACAATAACAGAACTTCGATAATCGCATCAGGGATTGCTGCCTTTGGGTTGATTTTCAGCAACGGAGTCAAACATGGATAAAGTAAAGTTTTTAAATTCCCAGTGGTACAAGGATTACGTTTTTAAATACATTTTTAAACTCATTAAGTTATTATACACTAAAAACTCTGCTGTGACAAATATTGACCTGCGGAATGCTATTTACCGCCAGGCTACCTAACGCTTAGCCAGCGCTCATCGTTCAATTCAACGCCATTCTTATGTTCGCTTATACGTTACAATCAGCTCCAACTTCAACGCCTTATATGGAAAGCTCCCAAAGTTGCGATACAGTTTGTTACAGATATGTAGCCTATCTCGAGCCATCTCAATAAGAAGGAATTCGATTAAATAAATTTTACTTACCTATTAATGCCATTTTCACATCACTGGTGGCTCACGTTTGCCTGCAGAGGTATCTTTATATTGATCAACTATAGGAACGGCTCTTCTAAGTGATTGGCCATTAAGGCAACTTAATGGATGGACAAGAATCATCTTCTGCTTTAATTAAGTTGCGCTCTAAAAGCTTGCGATGAACGCTATCCATTAGATTCATTAGACTAAGTTTTTCTTCGAAATGCATATCGGATCAGGCAACTTTGTGAATTTAATCCTGCCTTACGAATGGCTTACTTTTGACTCGAAGGTATGGTGGCTAGAGTTCTAGCTTCTCATTTAAGAGGGCCTAGGTTAGAAGCCCTCCGGTGGTGGAGATTTTTCGGTCGAATCTCGATCCCTGCTTGGTATTATGTGGAGACCACTTGGAACACACTCCTCCGTCTATCTGCTGAGATACTAAACCATGGTTCTCTTGGAGCCTTTTATTGGCAGCTGAATAACACCGGATATCTCTCCATCCTTCCTCCATTCTCGAAAAAAAATTATCCCTCATCAACATACCCACCAGTCGTTGATGGTGCAGTTGACCTCAGTTGTCGGTCACGTTCCCAAATATCCTGCACAACCTGGTGTTTGATTACGGATATTAATAGCGCGTGCGCCCACGTTATCTTAATTTTTCTACGATTCTAATGGATGAAAAAATGTGATGAACGTTCTTCAAACCACGCGTTGCTCTTTGAAATTCACTGTTCTCGCATTATTAGAGTGAGTCGAACAAACTGCGACTGCTTACAATGGGCGTTCGCGCTAAGGATATATCTATAGTGACAATGCGCAGCAAGATCTATTATCGCGGCTCTGTATTCTACATTTACTGTCACGGTCTTTAGTTATGTTCTTAATTTAATTGCTGGCAGAGGATAGTGGAGAACCATTTTGATTTAATATGCCCACGTGACCGCAAAGACGCCAACTATGGTATTCAAATAAGGAGCGTGTCCGAGGGTTATCGGAGATCCCGGGGAACGCCAGGAGAACGGGAGGGCGAGGGAAGGGAAAGGATGGGAGGGAGACGGACACTGGGGCAGAGGAGAGTGGATGGCTATTGGGGGTTTAGGGGTCTCTCGGGAGTAGCCCCTGAGGATTCGTCCCCGGAAATACCATAGGTCACAAACTCGGCCGCCGCTAGCGGGGATTTTAAAAAAGGCAATCTCTTTCATGAGAGAAAGTGATTTCGGGGAATGGTTTCGATCGTGTGTTGCATTATTCAAATGTCGCCGGGGGCGCGGAGGATTAAGAATGTAGAGGAGGCGTGGCTTTCGAATAAAGCAAAAACCCGTTGCGGGGAGGTATGGTGTTTTAGTGTGGGAACTTGATACACAAGTGATGAGAGTCTCGAACTGCGCCAAAGAATGCGATATTGTGAAGTTAAGTCGGCTTTACGTATTGTAGTTATCTCACAAGTAAGTTGCGAGAGTAGTGATGTCTCAATGTGTGTCGCCACTTGCAGGGCATAATTTTGTTTGTACATTATTTCCATTTTTCCTAAAAAAAACTGACAATGAGTAATGAAAGAAGATAATGAACTTGGCAATTTCAAAAATCGCCTAGTTTCGGCAACGATTGCGTGTGTACATTGCACTCTTAGAGTTCCAACAGAATACGTGGATTTAATAAATTTTAAAAATTACTTTAGTTATATATGTGCATTCACAAAATGTGTTAGCATGTGAATTACTTCATTTCTTATTATTCAATAAATACGAGAACAGTCAATGTCTTACCTTGAGTTAGCATGAAACAGCGATAAAATATTTTCTCGTGAAAATAAACTATCGCACATGTAACAATAAGTCCTCAGGCAAATTGATTTTGCCAATTTTTGATGATTGATTTGTTAACTTGATTTGTTGTTGGTAACTCTTTAAATACCCACTCGCATTCTATTATCCAGATTTCATCTGATACGGTGCGATTGACAAGCCAATTTCGAGCAAAAAAATAGCCGGCCTATTTTCAGAGAAAGTGAAATCCGTGGTGATAATCTACCGTTTACTTTTACCTTAAAAAACGGCGATACCGAACGGTTACCGGTCATTGATGTCCGATTTTGTCGGCTGTAGTGTAATACTTTTGTAACATCGGCTTTTTTTCGTACTTTTGCTGGATTCAGATCCTTAACGTATGTCCCTATTTTGTATTCTTCTTAGTAAAGTTAAATAAGACATTATTGTCTTTCGCGCTATACGTGATTCATTTAATGCAATATATTCGCCCATACATTGCTAAGAATGTTATCTCATTCCCTGCACTGGTCTTAAGAACGCTCAACGGCGTGTTGTACTTATTATGTATCTCAAAACTAATAGTAAATATGTGGTCATCCAGGTCGTGGTTAATTTGATGTAGAATATTTCAATTGGCTTATAGTAAATCCCTCGCAAATGTTCCTGGCACAGACCTGCGTGGCAAGGAATACGAAAATGTTGAAGTTGAGGGGGTGAAGGGAAAGGACGGAGGGAACGAGTGGGAGGTAACGAGAGGAAGGCAACAAGAGAGATTGGGGAAAGTAACATAAACTACTTCGCGAAAATATCACGAAGCACACACACGCAAGGAAATTGATTAAAATCACAGCTCAATGTCAAGAATTTACAAGGTACCCTATCTTGAGGTCTCATTGCGAAACGAGTCGAAAAGGGACGACAGGTGGTTTTGAGTAACCCCACTTCTCGAAGCGCTTGTATTGGCAGCAATTGGAAAGGGTTTTTGATTGAAACTCTACACTAAACAACATTCCTCCTCCGTTTCGCTGGATTTTGAAAGTTTCGTAGCTCATGTCCCAAAATCGTCGACTACGCAGTTATGTGAACTTTTACGGGAGCTGTATCTTAACATTTTCATTTAAAGTGGCGGAAAGGTTTTAGTTTTAACCGAACGCTTGCATTCACATAGCAATAGCTGTCAACATACTTACATTAGCTGATAAATGAATGCAAATATTTTGTATGTTAATAATCAATAAAATGTTTTAACAAGTACAAAGTACAAACCCTTTAACAAGTAATAAAATAATTTTTAAAAACATTCCTGCGGAAATTCGTTCCACGTGTAATTTTAAAATGCCACATATTGTACTGTACAGTGTACACTGTATTTAATACGATTACCTCCCCATTAAAAATTATACTTATTTTTCAATAGTACTTCACGGTGAATGAGTTTGCCTCTGTATAAATTTCGCGCTTATGAGCACTTCCGCGTAACTCCGTAAGAGTAATACCGTGGCTTGCCCCAGTTCCCTCAAAATTTGTCGTGAGTGAGAAGCACACAAGTAAAATCATAGAGGAGCCACCATTTAGATTATAATGATAAGCATTTTATCATTTTAGATAAGTATAGGCGTGATATGGACGACTCCTCATTTCTCCTAGGCCCGCAAACGTTGTCCCGTCGAGTACCAACAATAAAGTGCTCATCAGCAAAATTTATTTATCCAAATAAATTTTAAAAATTATGACAGCGGTAATAAATATAATTTACATTCCATTGTCCATGAAATTAAAAAAAATATTTAAATGAATAATATTTAGATTAATAATATTTAGATTTTTATTTGTGTATAATTTTAAACATAATGTATAAATAATAGTAAGCATGGCTGGTTTCCATGACGCAAGCTTAGGAATCGTACTGTGTACTCCTACGGTCGAGTATTTTCGAGATGAGCGAAATCGTGCGTAATCGTTCATGTCAGCTATCGTCGGTAACCATTGTGTCCATGGCGCAACTCTAAATCTTATAGTATATATTCGCTCGTTGAATTCCGCGCTTAGAGAATGAGAAAAGATTCCTCTGCGAGGGATTCATCAGGAAATTATGAGCCAGGTTTTAATGGCGGGGTCTTCTTCGCACGGGGGCGTAATTTATCTCCCCCGCGTCGTCACGCAATGCGTGCGAATTAACCATACGCCTACCTAAGCTGGGGCTCAGGTGGAGGATTCCGGATTTCATCGACTCGTCATCGCCATGTTTTTGGAGAGTTATGAGGAATTATGCGGCATAGTGGGAATATTTAGATTTACGCTTCATGATCGAACTATTGCTACTTAACAATTAGATTCGATTCTGACAAATAGATTAACACCAGAACGACGAAGACGAAAAGGTGAAAAGCTGGGGAGGAATATCAGAGGTATTGGGCGGTTAAAGGCCTGTCCGAAAGGTTTACGTGAAACTGAACATTTTTAAGGGCGGTCCGATAAATATACATATATCGAACAATACCTGAACTACCGGTAATGTGTGTTATCTTCCGATATCGACACTGTCGAAATAATAGATTAAAGTGTAGATGGCGTCGTGAGACATGATTGGTGGTATACTTATGGTGTAGTGCATGTCTTTGTAGGTTTTTGCTAATTCACCTATAGTCGTAGCCTCTTAACTTTAATAGGGTATAGTGTAGTGCATGCTGGTGATAGCTCACCCCTGACATAAAACCCTTGAGGTGATATGCAGGATAAAATGTAGATTTAGATGATAGTGAAACCTGTTTCACCTCGAAAAATAATCTAACTTAAATGGCTCGCGCGCAATTTGTCCATAATTTTGATGAATTACGCTGTGCTTTTTTTGCAAATTATTTTAATAATGGAAGAAGGACAAGCTTTGCGAATTTCACTATTTAGTTTTTTATTTACGACCCGGGTTTCGACAGTTTATGTCATCCTCAGGTACATGATGGCATAAACTGTCGAAATCCAGGTCATGAATAAAAAACTAAATAGTGAAATTCGCAAAGTTTGTTCTTTTTCCATCATGGAAAAATGTCTCAAAGTTACTCGTGACATCGTTCGTTTTATTTTAATTATGCATTTTTGTAGATAAATCACTGCGGTATCGCAACAATTCCGATTCTGATAGGTACCAATGATTTATTCGTATTAACTGCATAACTGATCCATTAAATATCGCCGATTTCGCACCTAAATCAGCTCATAGTTCCCATGAATTATCATGCTGTATGACTCAAGCAGTTCTCTTCTGTAATCTATGGTCAAAATTCATTCGATAATTTCGTTTTTCCATCTATACCTATGCTGCAGATGATACATGATATCGGCTGATGTGGTATTTTAGCCGAAGATTAACGAATGTGCGTAATTCACAAAGGGAAAAATTCGTGTACTTACGCAGCGCATGCCAATTTTACCATACATCCAACACCTAATTAAGGGGCTCAGGTGAAGGATTGTGATTCCATCAACGCTTCATAGGTGTACTTTGGAAAATCATTGGGAATTAAATAGTGTAATGGGAGGATAAGGTCAACGGCAATTATCTCGCTTATTTTCTCTCTTTTGAAAGGAGACAGGTTTCTCCCAAAATGACCAACGTCGATCCCATTCGTGACCTCCGAGAATCCTAGACCTTCAGGGGAGGGTGTTGGGGAGCATAGGAATGGAAGACTAGTCACGGGCGTTCCGGAGTGGTTGACATGTGTGATCACGTGACTCCCGCCGAGACTGCAGGGCAGCGAGATGTTTCATTCATGTCGAGTTGGTGTGAAGCGACGATGTTGGAACAGGAGTGGAGTTTAGAATGCACAGACGTCGGGATGTCAAATCGCAACTAAAACCAATCTGAAATTCTGAAACGCGAACGGACTAGGGACTATTCAGCTTGGATACTAGCGGCCCTTTCAAATATTCAAGCGCCGTGCCACTGACTAACTTAGGGGATCTTTCCTGCCTTGCAGCATTACTTATATTTAAAAAAAATACATGCACTCCTACGCTAAAGTTGTAAACATGGCATGGCCGTACTTGTGAACCAGTTAAACCACCAATCAATTACAGTTTAAGTCGAAATTCAACATTTAATTTTATTTTAAGGACTACCGATGTGATGATAAATCCAGGAAATGCTTGCTCATTACATGACGAGTCGCTGTAATAATAGATGTAGGGGTTCTGATAACCCCTATTATTTTCTTAACAATATTTCATTAATGAATGCTCCATAAAAATGTGTAAAATAAAGTGGCGAGTTCGAAGAAAAAGATGAGTATCACAATGCGATTAATATATTTTTTAAACTTTTTCATCAGAATATGAGCATTAATATACACCAAATGCGGTGAAATTCGCGGATATTTGGTGCATATCTTTGCACCCGTGAGCGTGACTACGTACAGTATCATTTGAGCAAACACAATGATTGGAAAAATTAGCATTAATTTTAGATGTTTGTAGTTAAGTCTCACATTATAAATACCTAAATTTAATGCACAGTCAGATGTTTATTTTCCCTCGGAGTAACTCAAAGATACGCCTAAATCAATGAACACTTGATTCCTTACACTCCTGACAGTAATTGTGTATTCCTACTTTTGTCTCTTTCGACCAACTTTATTCCATAACTCTACTTCGATCCTTTCTCCACTCCGTCTTACAATTCAGGCATACCTACATATGTTTTTCTGACTTGTATAGTGCCACGTAATTTTATTATCAAAATATATTCAGGCCCGGCTTTGTAATATCTGGCTAAAGTTTAACCCCAAGATGATGTAGCCCTCTCATTAACTAAGAGTTATGGTTTTCACACAGTCAGTTAGTGGACATGAGTGTTAGAGGTGGGAGAACGTATGTTTTTATGTGAACGCGAACATCGGTATTCATACCGAGAGTATTTAACCAATGCATTAAAACCCGGAATTAAAGATTTTTTACATGGCATTGCTATTTACTCTAGTGAGAATGAATAATGAAAGTGACGGCCCTAGAGCTTGCTATAGAACTTTATTTGGTCAATGTTGGTACTAGTTGTCAAAGCAGTGGTTCAAGCCTTTTATTTACAGTACAATGGCTACTGTTATTAAAAACTATTGCTTATATTAGCTGTCAGATACCCTACTGCGATGACGGTGCATTATATGACTCAAATGAAAATATGGGAATCTCTGGCATTTAATTATATGCTTTTCCCCGTATAAGCGTGGAGTAATGGTTTTATTCACCTTCTCTCCGCCTCCGAACCTCAGTGCGTGCCTAATGGCGTTCGAAGTCAGCCCCCTCTTGCCAAACATCAACCGGCATGAAAATTTCATTTATTCCCGTGGTTTCCCAGCTACAACAAACGTATAGTTTAGATTGAATTCCTCAACGTTAATGGCTGAAGAGAACGAACTTCTAAACGTTTATTAATAAATGCACCGCGATGCCTTTCAGTCCGTGTATTATTCAGAGCAGTTAATGAAGAACGAATGGTGCAAGTGTAAACGCACGCCGCCTCCACTCTCCGTATGCCTCAAGGTCGGTTCTCTACGAGGATCTTCTTGCCTTCTCTCTTTTTCACCTCAGGGCCGCCGTGTTGCGTGCAGGAGTGAGAGCAGTCCCTAGTGCAACTTTCACGAAAGGCTGGGCCGCCCCTCATGAGAAGGGAACTAGGCCGGGAAATTGCCAATTGAGCAGCCTTAGCAGGGGTGTTGTTGTTTTGTTACTGAGCGCAGTCAGTATGTTTCCCGCACGGCTGCTTAATCAGAAATGGATAAAGAGCACCGTGCGGACAGCTGTAACCTCGGCCCCATTGTTCTTGAAAGTCACGCGTGTACAAAATCAACCGTACGTCGGCTAACTTAAACGTCGAGGAAGCATGTCGCGCGGCGTATTGTGTATCAGCTGGAGGGAATAATTCCAAAGCTGCTGCGGGAGTTTCTTGTTTTCCTCCCAGGCCTTCGAACATCGGCTTCTTGCTTCGGATGCTTCGATTATCTAATTTCAGCTCTAAAGAGCAGGGTGGTGGAATAATTAAATCACTCCATCCACGCGTGTCTCACATGCCCCCGACGTTTGGCGAGGCCAGATAATCGCCTTGAGGAATGATCTTCATTGCGAAGGTTAAATTATGCATTTGCCTCGAGGAAAAGCAGGGAACTCGTTGGGTCAAATTGTGTAGAATTCTTAAGAATAGAAGCACATGGAGCAATTGTATCGGACAAATGAATATTTATATAACATGAATATCGATATCGATGTTCCTTAGAGTCGATAATAATCGATATGTCTTTCGGTGGTTGAAGCGATTTTTATCCATGTACATATTTTCGTAAAAATTTGCAGGATTAGTAAACTCTGGAAAAAGTTAAAAAGGTTGCATTTTACCTTTGTGGTTTTTTTTTAGCTATTCAATACTATTTAAACATTAAGCCTTATTGCGCATAACATATATTTAGTAAATTTTCGATCTCATATGCACATATTTTCTTTTTAACACGAAAATATACATTTTGCTTATGATAATGATTGCCAAGAAATATCAAGGTGTCACGCGAATCACGAGTCAAAGATTCAAAAAAACATACTACGATATAATTTTCGAATAAATTTTGAATACAACGCTGATAACTCAAGTCATAACATGCTTTAATTAAGGCAAAAATGTGAAATATAATTCTTTTATAATTTCCATTACTGTTGAGTTCCACCGCTTAAACAGATCTCATTAAATGAAATGCGATGCAAGTATTTTTTCGACTTAATTGAAAAAGTATTAAAATGAGCTCTCAATAACTCAGTTATCCTTGCAGTCACCTTATCTTTTCATTTTTTTCATGGGGAATTATTTTTATCTCATCAAGGCAGTCTTCCTTTATTGGATAAATTAAGCTATGTTGATGTGTTCCCGATATCGCTAAAGAACCTACATTCAAGTTTGCTACTTTTTATTATAACTCACGATATAATAAAGAAATTTTATGGCTGGTATGCATTTATTCATATGAACAATTAAGTTTTTTCTCCCCAGAATATGATGTGAGATAAGACTCGAAGCGTCGAATCGTCGCTGTCTGTCGCAAGCTTTCGAAGCACCGGCAGGCCAATACCTAACTCGGTAAAAAACCTATGAAACCTGCGTACATATTTAAAATTATATTAGGCTAGAAATGTTTGCTGGTGCACATAATGTCGATTTATTAGACATAAACTATGATATGACTTTTAAACAGAAATTATGAATAATTTATTTGTCATTTGATAGGTTTATTTGATTTTGGTTAAGAATATGATGGAAAAATGCTGATAGAAATTTGAAAGAGGTTCCATTGTTAGCGGCGTTTCTTTAATTATACGATGCTGAAAGTCCGAAGTTTATTCTAGCATTATTTCGTATCCCTGCTATTTTTACTTAAAGTGAATGCATGAATGAAATTTCCTCCTTTTCCTTCGCAGTGAGATTTTAATCTATTTAATGTTTTGTTGTGTGCCCCAGAAAGTTTAAAAAATTCGGTGAACTTTACGCTTATGCTCACGGGTAACATATTATAAACAATTTGAAAAGGTCCTGTTACATTTTGACGATCATTCAGTACAGTCATCGATAAAGCTGCGAGAATAGTTGCTTTACTTGTTTTCTCTTTTTATATAATTTCTCGCTGTTTGTTCAGCATTATATCATTTTCTAGAAATCTCTGTAGTATAAAGGAACCGGAAACAGGAATCGGAAAAAAGAAATCGGAATTTTTCTTGCGTGGGATAGAGGCTTTGCATTTGAGCTCATTTCTTGTCTTTTAATCCACATATTTTTCACGAAGTTACAGAAAAAATTCAAACTCCCATCGCTCTTAAAATAATATTAACTTGTGTATCTAAAGAGATTGTGACTTCAGCTTGATATCAAAATTACCTCATTAAAAGTGGGATTTAAGAATACCTTGCGAAAGAATTTTTTTACGGTAAAAAATGGCGCGGACTTAGTGGAAAGAATTACCTTCTTGATCTCGGGGCTGTTTTAGAATCTGATATATGTGCCGCAGGGTTTGAATCATCCACCGGTGGCTGCGACATGGGTAAAGGGCTTGATTTAAAGGGTTGGCGGTCGGAATGTGGTTGACCCCAAGTGGGTGTCTCTCTTGGGCGGAACGTGGAATTCGCCCGGGGCAATCGAGTTAAAGCAGACTCCTCTTAGGGTAGACCTGCAGTCGTAATGAGCAGTGAAGTGTATCCCCGGGCCGAGTGACATTAGCGAGCCCTGCAGAGGACATAGCGCATGCATGCAACATCGGCCGGTATGTCCTGTAAACGAGGAATTTCGTGGACCGAGATTCTGAAGTGAACAGCCAAGGGACTGGTGGAGGCATATTTTCGGCCCACTCGCTGTGATGCATAAAGTTACGAATGTTACCATGAAGAGGCCATCCTTTTGTCTTGGACTCAACCGTAAATTGTACTAGGCACCGTGATGAGAGATAAAATACGAACTATAAAAGAACATTCCTTGAGCACAATTATGAAAGTGGGCATGTAAATACTGGTACCGCAATTAGGCTAGTGTCTCATGTTTTCGGAATGAAAAGTCTAACTCTGGTCTTCGATAAATATTTGCGAAAGATGGAAGGATAGATGAAGAGAGTAAAATGCGTCAGGATGCCGGAATAAAAGTTTTAGTTAGTATATGAACCACATCAAGGAATGAATGCTTGACTAGGGAAGCGAAAATCGGATTGTACAAAAGTGTTCCCCTCCCGACATTATTATGCGGCGGCAAGGCCTGGGTATGTTACGATAAGCATAATAATAGGCTCAAGGCAGTGAGAATGGGATACCTGTGAAGTGTTTTTTTTGCAAAAGTCGGATGAATAGGGCCAGGAATGAGTGGGTGATGAAAGAATGTGGGTTGGCTGCTCCAGTTATGGACATAGATGAAAGGAGTGTGCTTCTTTGGTTTAGACTTGTCGAGAGAATGGCAGGGAGTTGAATAACGAAAAAGATACATAATAGAGGAGTGAATGTTGTTAGAGAAAGAGGAAAACCGAGAAAGCCACGATTTAATGGAGTGAAAGAGACTTCGTTAGAAGAGGAATATAAGGATTCTTAAGAATAGGAGAGCGAGTGTTAAGCATTGCATGACTGTTAGAGAAACAAAAGAGGTATGCAAGGGGAGGGCATTATGGATGAAATTATGAAAAGGGAGCCTGATTTTTACGCCCAACAGCCATCAATATCTATATTATTTGACCATGCCTACCCCGAAAGAGAATGGCATGACGAGCGTGTATGTATGTTACCAAAAAGAGGCCATTGATTTGGCATGTACTCGACCAAAAATCGTGCTGGGCCCATGATGAGAAAAAGCTACGAGATATATAAGAAGATTTAATGGAGGGGTTACGTGAAAGGATGATGACGGAGGTAAAAACAAAAAAGCAGTGTTGAGTATAAGGAATAAAGGCGAATGGAATGGTGGAGCAGAGTGTCCTTATGGGATAGAGGGCGTAAGCAGTGTTGCCAAGCCTAGACAAGACTATGTCGCTAGATCTAGCGACTTTTATGTCTCTGGTGGATAAATATATATTTTACCCTTTCAGGGGTTCGGCCACGGCTTTGGTTGAGCTGTGATTGTTTTGGTGTACACTGAAATATGAGCCGTGGTTGAATCTCCAAGTCAGCTTGGTGGAAGCATGTCTGAGCGCGACGTGGTGGTGACTTAGAAAAAGCACCCACGTCTGCTCAGTTTTTCTGCAGAATACCTTGCTATGTGCTCAGGCTGAGACTAGAGGAACAAAAGCGAAGGGTACCGGCGTAACCTTATGGAACTGACACTCATCAGAAAATGAATTTATATGAAACCATATTTGTTTCCGACCATGGTTTCGACAATCATTGTCATTACCAAGGTCATTGATAATGGCAATGATTATCGAAAGAATTGGTGGAAATGAAAAGTGTGGAATATACATGGCACAAATTCATTAAGTAAATAGACTAAATTCTTACGACTACCGGTTTCGTAATTCGTATGGGCCTCAGCAAAGAGATAGTTAGCTCAAGGTCACCCGCGTACTGTTGAAGCACGATTTATCTCCACGAAGCAGGCATTTCGGGCACGGCTAGAGATTGGGTGTGATTTTGTCGCGCTGATCGCATTGTCATGACTAGGTGCCGTGATGGGATTAGCAAAATCATAGCTCCGAGAAAACATCGTTCCATGTTTTTCCGCTTCATACCGGTGGAGTCCACCTCGTCATCCCGAAGTTGCGCGGTTCTATGATCATAGTGCAAATATTGAGCGTAGCTTCGGAGTGTTACTGCGTTGGAGCTGTGCCTCTCTTGTTATTTGCTTTTTCGTTCCGTAGCTGTGTCAATCTTATGACTGTTACGGAGCTGTCTGTCTCGGAATAGATATAGCTTGAATCCAAAATCTCACCCATGACAAAATCACGAGTTTCTTTGATGCTGTGACCTGGTCGTATTTTCATAATCGGAACTGTGATGAAAAATCTCTGTCACATTCCATCCCGATACAGAAACTCTGGAGAGAGGAAGGTGTAATTATCCCACGCAACCGTTCTGAACACAGCCGTTGCTCATAGAGTTTCTCCTGCTGAACGGCAAGGCAAAAGGTCACGGAGTTTTATACGCGGTGAGCTAGGAGGAAGGTCAGGGAGGAGTTCGAGGGGATTTAGGATGAGAAGGAGGCGGAGAGGGACTTAGTGGAGAGAAGATGGAGGCATTCACAGCCGTTGCGGAGAGAGCAGAGAGAGAGAGAGATAGATTAAAGGAGGTGAAGAGTGAGATAGCTTAGGGAATGGTAGGTGCGGGTGGCTAGAGACATGCAGCAGAAGCGAGAAGGGATGGATCTTCTGCTGAAGGAAAAGGATGGCGCAATCAAAAAAGTTTTCGCCCAACTGGCACGGACCCCCGGATTGGGTTGCGGAGAAAAAAAGCAAGCGTCTGCGAGATGTGCCGCACGGGGGCGGCGTAGGTTTTTTGGAACCGTGTGGTGGTGTCGGAAATAGGTGGGTGCGGGGGGCGTAGGACGGGGGTGCAGAGAGAGAGAGGTCAGGGAGGAGGGTAAGTTGGGTGCCGTCTGCGCCCGCTCGGGTGCGGAGATCTCGGCAGCGTCGGGAGTGGTGATGTGAGAAGGGGTAATTTTTGGCGTGGTTGGTGGGAAGGGAGGTCACTGTGTGGAAAAAAATCAACAGGAAAGGATGAAGGGCCGCTTCTCGACACAAGCAGGTGATGGTTATGTCGGATGGAGTTGGATAGGGCTCTGCGATGTATCGACTACAAATTTCGATATGCTGGAGACATCGTATTGCTATATTGATTGGAAATACAATATTATTATTACTTTTTTACTTTACTCATAAGTGTAGGGCTCTGCGTAATAGTGAACCAAGGCCATCTAAAAGAACGTTCAGGGAAACGCGCTTTACGTTCCCCATATTCCTCCTGTTAATCAGCTGTACTCAGTGCTCTCGATAAATGCTGCCATTAACTAGAAAATATTTGAATTAGGAACTTGGCTCTCTATTGCGCCAAAAAATATACGGTTCTGAAGAAATATACGATCCTAAAGAGATACATGTTAATAAATAAAAAAAATGACTTGACCCACTTTTGGAATGAACCTTCATTTGTATAGCGGCAAACTGGCTCACTCAATGACTATAATTCCTGCGCACTTTTCCCTGTGTAATTAATATTTGTTACTGTGCAACAAACATTTTCAGGAGAAGTTCATATGGAAATAAGTAGACTTTTCGTTAAGTTGAGGTTAGCTGAGAGTTTTTGTTTTGTGTATTATATTAGACCAACGGTAAGTTGGTGTGAACGCTAACGATAGGAGAACAGAATGAACATCAGTTTTCATACCGAGAAAAATAATGAAAAACCGGCCGTTGCACTCTAAATACTTACACTCAAATATTTCTTGAATGATACTATCCTAACCGATTCCAAATTGCGATTTCCATTCATTCGCTACCAATTCAGAGCGATATGCGATAGACTATGTAGTGGGATTTGCAACACAGTTTGATGCATCGCGTATTTTTCCATTCGAAATATATATCGCATTGCCAAATAAGAAATTCATCTTCCTTTATAGTAGGGTTCTGTGACCCGCTTCTCCTTCAACTGCAGACTTATCTAATTTGAGTAGTTTCAGGCGTGACTTCGTGGAAGTAATTGGTACTCATTTTTATGATAATACTTTACTTAAATATTTTTCCGCACCTTATTATAAAACACGACCGGATACATCTAAATAAGGCAACTACTGACCAAAAAATACCTCGTTTTGGGGAAACGGGTAGCAATTTATTACTAAGTGTGGAAAAAAGGCATTTTACCACGTTTATATTAGTTCGGTTTCCGTTATGTCTGTCTGTCCGGGTGGAATATTGCAACCGAATTTAAACTAACTTCCCGATCAGCTAGAGACTTGAAATTTTAACCATAGCTCAGAAGTGGATGAAAATGCAGAATTAGCTACCTTTTATAACAATTAATTGATTAATCAATTAAAAATTAATTAATTAACATATTTCCTGATGTGCTAGTAGAGGCTTGTAATTTTAACCAAAGCTCAGAATTGGATGACAATGCAATGTTAGCTACATGTTATAACAATTAATTAATTAATTATTTCAATTACACACACTGTCAGCTGAACAGAATCTGAAATGCATTGGGAATTTCGTGTGTCCCTGTCAGAGTCTCATCTCATACAATCGATTGGAAACACCCGGGCATAAGACTAAAAAGCAGAAAACAATAAATTAAATAATTTTTTTTAAATATACCACGTTTTTAAAACGGAATAAAAAGTATAAAATAATTTTACCTGGGCCCTTCTGAATTTTTGAGGGATAATTTTTAGTGGCTATTGAGATATTTGTAAGACTTGAAGAGAAAAACGTGGGGCGCAGGCAGTAGATAATAGAAGTAGATAATCCGGATGAATTCACAACCAATTTCAGCGCATTGCAAATGGTATTAACTGTGGGAGTTTGCTCAACGACACCTGGTCCCTTTACTCCTCCTTAATTATCATGGGTTGCCTGCGCTCCACATTTTTCTCTTCAAATCTTACAAATATCTCCATAGCCACTAATATTCACCCTCAAAAATTTAGAAGGGCTCAGGGAAAATTATGTTATACTTTTTAGTCCGTTTTAAAAACGAGGTATATTAATTTTTTTTATTTAGTTAATTATTTATTATTTAAATGGGTTCCTTAGTTTAGGTTTTCGCATGACCTTTTTCTTATCCAAACGACGCTTCTTGTGACCGTGCATTCATATACACAGTAAGACAAGCGACAGATTATTGCGTATTGCTAGAGATATCGCTTTGTGTTAGTGAAATTAGGAGGATTTTTTTATCTTGTTCGGTCATTGTGTAAGAATTTTTTTTCCTGCGTTGGGGAGATAATTCACGGACTGGTGGGTAGAAACAAAACCATAAGAGGTCTGCTCATGTATGGTGTGCGTGGCTCGCCTGCCAAAGCGTTGTCGGAGACAGCTAAGGAAGGCACCACACTGTCTCTTTCGCAGGAAAAAGGGGAGGGGCTTTGTGGGGGATTTTTTTTTCAATGGGTGCGAACTAGGTGGGGTTGGGAATAAGTGTGCCCGCAGGAGTTGGTGCTGCGGGTCGGGAGACACGGAAGAGAAGGCGGCAGTGTGAGGGGAAGGGAAGGAGGAGGGAAAGGTCGACCTCCAACAATCCCTCCGTCTCACCACGCCCACTTTTAACTTACTGCCCTCCACCACACTCACATCACATAGTTTCCCTCTCTCGGTCTGGGAAGCTGCCGAAATATATGTATCCCCGCTGCTTTATACCATATCTATGCACCCCGTTAGTTAAATATGTGACCAACCCTTCCTGACTGGGTTCCAAATGGAATCATTAAAAGTTATTCGGTGGTACTTAATGGTAGGAAAAAATTAATTGTGTCCGATGCCAAATGAAAAATGTGTCATAAGTTACCAGTATACTGTTGTGCTTTTTTTTAGTTGATTCCAGCATCCTATCACTCCCTTTCTCCGATAATATTTGTTACTTATTTCTCCAGTATGAAAGAAGGCCACTAATTCGCGGATAGACAGTCCCTTGAATTTAAATTGGTTGAATTAATATAATTTTTGAGAAAGTCTTCAAAATATATTTTGCTGTGTTGTCCCTCTTCATCACACAGATTCTGAAAAAAAAAGAAAAGCTTAGAATGTCTTGGGGTGGCGACGATCAAATGTGTTTCGGATGTTGAAATTACGAATTCATCAAGAATAACACACTTCGTTGTTCCCATAATTTTTGAGTGCCTTCCGCAATATTCCCGACTAAAATTCGTGCGAATATGCTAATTGAGGAGCCTACTCACATTTAAATTTCCAGGGTTAACAATGGGCCGTGCTTAGATAAATTTTTAACTCTTTTATGTGTTTTGGCTCTATCGTTTTATCCGACGCGACCCCAGATCCATGTATATATACATATGAGTACATACATTTCGAGGAAAAGGGACCAAGTGAAGGGAATTTTTGTGGCAGATGTGGTTCTCGGTTGGCCATAAATCATATCGCCTGGTGGGGTGCCAGGAAACTCGCATTGAACCATGGACCGCGCTCAATTTCGACGATGACCCAGTTAGGGCGGGTCGCTGTAACGACTGGAATGGGAATTAATTGCTACGGGGCATAAAAAAATCTTTCGTGCAGTTCAGGTTTGTCTTTATCAAATCTTGCAATTTCTATTTTTCTGTATCTTTCATTTGCAACATAAATCATGGAAAGTAAAAGAATAGACAAGGAAAAAGCATGCGTTTTCGAACTTCCGCGGTCCTGTCATATGTTTTACTTTTTAGCAGATTATAAACTCGCTGATTCCGTAGATTCTCGTAGATTCCGCTGGAGATCATTTCGAACATACGACTCTTCATGTATGGTCGATTAAAGATCCATATATCAAGTTCTCCCGGGATTTTAACCTTATTATGTTTCGAGCCCCACATTGAACCTGTCATGTACTGATGTAAAGATAATCTATTGATATTGTTTCTCGACCCTTAACCCTCGAAAGGCGGAACTATTTTTTTTAACTGCATTGCAATAAAATAGGTCAAAGAGTTTTGAGAGACTGCCTGCATTCTTTCCAGCATACAAACACGGGAAGAAAGCACTTATATTGGTATTGAATCTGTGGAATGAATGTTGTAAATCACGGCGAGAATAATGCGTGTGTGCTGATGTCATACGGAATTACTTGGCGTTTGAGGGTAAATTTTGACTGAAAGTGAATATATTTGTTCTAATTTTGCCTTTGTCGTTTTATTGTAAACCTCATAATGTTTAAGGCTACAAAACCTATCAATGAATCGTAGTACTGAGAGTGGCGGTAAAGTAGTAGGGTTCATTTGTCATTAAGGTTTGGTTTGACGGCGTTTTTCAATATCGTTTTGAAGGTAAATTGATGTTTTTATTAAGCAAAAGGAGGTATAGATAAATTTTTAAAGGCTGTCTTCATCGTGGAACACTCTGCATTAGCTTATTTATTTGTTAATTTTCGGCTCGATTTGTTGACGAGACATCATTTTCAAACTTTTTCGTAAAACGATAATAACGTAGGCACTCCCATACAATTCAGAAGAAAATCTGGGATCAGAACGCTTAATATGTGGCCAACTATTCAGATATCTGAATATGAAACTGGCTAAACTGGTAAAATTACCCAACGTCCAAACCAAAACGATGATATGTTATGCATGGACAAGTGAAGCTGTGAAACTGGAGACGGCATATTGAAGGAAACGAACCGGCTCACTGGGTGTGGGAATTACCTAATGCATATGGATATTGGACTGGATTAGTCCTCTTACCTATTGGATATATGTTGTGATTTTTTTCAGCCCAAGGTAAAGGCTTTTGCAGATTAAAGTGAGAGGTAAGAAGCTTTTTAAAGTTGGTAAACCAGTCGTGAAGCAGGAAATCTTTATACCGTATTTCTCCGAATAAAAGCCGCACTCGAATATGTGCCGCACCCCGTTTTTGGCGTCTCAAACAGGGAAAAAAATTTAATACGCGAATTTAAGCCGCACCCTTTTTAGTGCATCCCGTACTACCTACAGTATTAGGCATTAGAATTTTATATCTGTTTTTACATTACCTATGTAACTGTGACACAATGTTACCTATATTATCCTTTAACATATGAATAAATTGTGCACCAATTTGACCTTTTTCAGCGTTATTTCTTACTTTCCCCGTGGCTTAAGCGAGCTTAGCTGGCATCCACGTGAATCTGAATGGCCGGTTTGCTCAAATCGGCCATTTCTACCATTTTTTATGAAAGTTCTCGAATTTAAGCCGCATCCCGATCTTGAGGCTCCAAAATCGGGGGAAAAAAGTGCGGCTTATATTCGGAGAAATACGGCAATTACTTCTTTCTTACCTAGGTTTTCCGACTTCATAACATTATACCTATTGATGGCTAGATGAGTGTAGTTTACCATGAAATTGGACTCAGTGTAGAAAATAGTGCACATTAAAGGTGCGCTTAGAGGAAAGAAATTACTTTTTCGAAAGTAAAAAAAATGAACTCGAGTCCTATGCGAATATGTGCATTTTGTATCTTTTCGAATAAGGAAAGCGTTTACTTGGTGGAAGTGGAATCACAAAGTCGGAGATAAAGTTTTTTCAATCGGTTATCTTAGGTACAAATAATTTACCTATCTTTGATTGACTTGAAGAGCACTTCAAGAAAATTAATTAATCTTAAGAAGAGTGGGATGGGCATAGTTTATGATACGTTTACTAGTCTAGATTCGGAATTAGGTTCTGCCGATCCTCTCAGAGAAGATACTGATGCCAGTGCTGGGAAACTGTTGGCATTCCTGAGGAGCGATCTCATGGCATTCACGTTAACCCTTAGAATCGTGCGAAATTTTGAATCTTCGCCAATTCATGTAAAGGAAGACGGGAGCACTAGGCTATCCATATGGAATGGGGCACCGGATTGGGAACTAGCACGGATTTTGTGCGGCCTCTCATGGTAATAAAATTTCATGCTAAGTGCTTGGAACTCTGTTTGTCGAGGCTGATGTTCCTTGCGCCTTAAGGTGGTCAGAGAATTGAAGGGTATATGGGAGCTACTAAGTACATGGCTAAGGAGTTAATGTCTTTCATAGGGACCATCCTGGTTCTAAGCATTCACCTCCGGCTTTGATCGTTGTATGTAAGTTACTACATTACTTGATCTCTAATAGATGCGCACTTATTTATCAAGCTCACGTTTATCCTGTGCAGCTACAACCGACGAATAAGGCAATAAAACTTGCAATGCATAGCAATGAATGACGATGACGATTTATATATAAAAGTGATATTTCAGTTTTTTAAATTGATGTTGATTGGTTGAATTCTTGGTAAAATGATTCATTTTGAAATAAAACTCTCATTATTCCAAATAATTTGCGTTCATTAGGATGCATCGTAAATTTGCTGGCAATTGATATGCCTCGTCAGGTATAATTGGCAATTAAATTGTTTGTCTAAACACGGGGTGGAAATTGTGCTTCTATTGCGGTAAGTTTTGAGTAAACGTAAATATATCAGATACATTGAAATCATTCCAATGCATCTATGTATCTTGGCTTGTTATTCAATTTTTATGATTTTTTTTACCTATTGGGGTCCTTTTAAAGTGTATTTTTGCTTTCAGATCATTTACTTGTCTTTATTCACACCGTATGCATTAATGTAGCAGCCATATTCAAAGTATCATAATTTTTCGAATAAATTAGTGCTAAAAGAATTTATAAAATGTTTAGCCCATTACGTTTGAACCACATAGTTTAAACGTGTATGATATTGCCATAAAAAATCAGAAGGAATAGAGGAATACAAAATGAATGGTAGTCATCGATTATTCTTGGTGTTTCATAAGAGCTGGTTTGAGATTATAAAAAATGATGATTTCGTTTCTGGTTGAATAAATATCTCGTAGCATTCATTTGTTCTTAGTATTCTCGTAGCATTCATTAGTTCTTAGTAGTGCTAATCAGTACTTATATTTTAACTTGTATTCTGCGAGTTCAGCAACGTAGTACTGCAATGCTATGTTATCCTTACTGGTTTTTTGGCTTGCGCTTAGCGGTTGAGATAAAAGGATCAAATTAGGTAATCACTTCTGAATACAGGAATAAGTAATCATTTCCATCCGAATATATGGTTAAACGACCAATCGCAGGAAAGCAGGCGAGTCGAATATTTCGAGAGAGAATATTAGCGCCAGAGATAGAATTTGCCAGAATGATATCCTATGCCATAATAACTATGGATAATTATAGCAGTTCAACAGAATTGGTTTAAAATTAGAATAATAATTTATTGTTTAAACACAGGCTCCGAGTTATCGGATTCGATTTAAGTTTCAATTGCTCACGCGTCATCAGCTCTGAAATCAGTACTATAAAGGTTCAATGCTTTCCCGGTGAATAACTGAAGTGACTTCTTCTCGGGCTATATATCGGGTTAGGTTTCCCATAGCGGCCGACGTTTCGATGGGAGATTACCCATCATCTTCAGGGCTGATGATGCAGGGAGTCAAAAGTTGTCAATTTATACACTCTTCCCTTCAGATCATGTCCGCTGTAAATGACGGATTCGTTTTCCTTTTTCCCGCCAATTGGTGAAATACGTAGATTCCTAGTTTTACGGTGAAGCCATTGAAACCCGCCTGGCATCCAACAACTTCAACAGGGACCAAGGATTCCATCTCAGTAAAACTTGGAATCCATTTCTCAAATTGGTGGGAAAGGTGTACGAATCCGTCAAATACAGTGGACATGATCCGAAGGGAATAGTATATAAACCAACAACTTTTGGCGTCCGGCATCATCAGCCCTGAAGGCGATGGGAATGTCTTCCATGGAAACGTCAGCCGCTATGGAAAATCTAACCCTGTATGAAATCCAAGAAGACTTAACCTCAGCAGTACCGGAGTAATTCAGGAAGGACTCCACACGGTGAAACCTCAATAAATACGTGAAAGTGATGTCACAGCCCACAAAAATATTCTAAATGTTTGAAAGGCCCTATTTGAATATTCTGAGGCTTTGATGTCAAAACATTGTCACTGTTGAGGCCCGTAAATTTTGAGGCCATACTGAATTGAGTACCTCGGATCAATGATGTACTAGGTGTGATGTAAAACAACTGTTAGGAGTTCCATACCCATCGACCATGAAATCAACGCAAAACTGTGTTTTCTGCCAAATAAACCTACGTAGGCTCAAAAAATTCATATTGATCCATCTTTAATTTGGGCAAGGATTTCGGGGGATTTTGCTTCTTAGTCAATCTACTCTTATACATAATGTTGAAGCCATCTCCATCGTTTTGGAGGAGATTATTCTCCGGTCGCCGATTCTACGAGTTCTGTCGGATGGGCAGCATCGGAGGAGGAACATTTTGGTAAAAATAATAATTTAATCTCGGTTTCATGAGCACTTGACCTGCTTAAGCCGTGAAATTTCTCAGCGCTTCTTTCATTAATCATTAAAGTTTCCCTTGATTGACTGACATTAATTATTCTACCCTACGCGAAAAATGCTCCACAAATAAAATTTAACAATAAAATAAAGGCTGTGAAGTGTAAGGCTATTGAATAAATGGAATGTTTGAAATTTTCTATGATAGTTTTGTTTGTGAAGTGTTGTTTGGCTTATTAGCGCTTGTTAGCTCACGCGTGACGAATGGTAACGAGCGGCATTCGTGCATAATATTATCTGAAGTCGGGCACCAAAAGTTTATATTTTTATTTTCATCCGGTAATGATGTTTCCGCAGACAGCAACATTAATTTTTCATTTGTTTTTCTACAAGTAGCGTACGTTTTTGTGTAAGCACTTGCTTTCAATCGTTTATTAATTAGTGACTATTCAGTCGGATACTTTTATGAAGGTAGGCTGGGAAATGTCGTTTAATAAACTGAATGGTACCTAGGTTAGTTATTTTCGGAGTATTTAATTATGTTTGTTCTTTATAATACATCTTTTATTACGTTTTCATTTTTGTCTGTATTAATTATAAATTCACAATGTCATGTAAATATACTTTTGCTTCTTGGAACTGGATTGTACTGTGGAATCTTCAAGTAAAAATTCTATAGCTACCTGTTACAGCAGTAATAAAACCATATACTTTTAATTTAATGTTGCAGTTAGTTAACTTTGCATTATGTTTTCATTTTGTTTTTACTTAATATCTATTCAAAATGCCATGTACGTTATACATTTGCTGCTTTTAGGGGTATGTACCCAGAGCATTGAATTAATCTCGTCTATCTATCTACGTTAACCGAACAACTTATAAAATTATACTTGTTTTTTTAACCAATTACTTACTTGTTATTATTATTATTATTATTTATAAACACTTCGGTGAATAATAATGGATTTTTGTGGTAAATCTGCATCACTAAAAAAACTAATTTATGTAGCTATTAATTTGATGAAAAATCCCAAGTTTGATATATAACTCGTCGGATTTGATGATTTTTTTGGTATCACTAATTTAATCATGATGTCAATGATGATGATTCGGTGGTACCATATTTGCTTTCTAAAAAACATAAATGTTAGTTCTGATGATAGATATATTTACAAACGGGGAATATGGAGTGAAGTGATATTTTGAGTAAACACTGAAATTATTGATTTTTATTCATTTTCATTAAACTATATTGGTGTGTCTTTAAACTGCCTCTTTTTTCATTTTCAAGTAGAAACTCTTTAGAAATTATGGTCATTAATTTTTTCTTTAAAAAATGAGAGTGATGTGAAGAAGCCAAGTATTATAACTTAACCAAAGGGACGGAGGAAGGGATGACAATAAGAATTTTAGAGCATCTTCTCTTTTTAGTACATAAGAAGTGTTTGGAAAAATATAAAGTATAATAGTGGAGAAAGTTGCATTAGAAATAGTGATGCATACAGGTTCTATCTGGTGGGTTTGCCTAAGTAAATTCTATCAGATGTTTGATTGTGCTGAAGTTTTTACATGCAAATATGAGAGAATTATCGTAGGTTGGTTTCTGTGGAAGTAAATTCCTTAATGCAGCGCATTTAAATAGCTAGGCAAGTGTGGAAGTCATTGGTATTCTTGAGTTACTACCGTGTAACGCAATAATGCCTTATCCCATAGTGGCTATTGTAAGTTTGTAGAAATAAGTGCATGAGATGTGAGTGAAGGTAGGCATAACGTAGGAGGGCTCTGGGGATCTAAACGTGCCGTGTGCTAGGATTTAAAATAGAGTTGGGCTTGTTTGCTAGGGAATTCAACGTTATCAGGATCCCCTGAATAACTGATGTAAGATAACGGGATAACATTACAAGGAATGTATCGCAAACAGTGGTAGTTGTATTTGTGTTTTATAAATAAAACGGGAGGACTGGGTGCATAATTTGGGTAAATTTGGAAGAAGTTGAGCCACAGGATGATTTTATGCCCATTCGTCAGTAAGATTGGTGAAGAGTTTAAAGATAAGCATCACCTGAGATAAGGGTTGTTGATGTGACATTTTGGTTTGAATATAATCTACGAATCAATGTTTGTTCAAAGAGGCTGAAATATGCAGTGGTTATAGTGGTCTGAAGCTGTGTGGGTAAATGTGAAACTCAAGCACTTCAGGATACGAGAGAAGTCCAGCTGAATTCTATGTGCACGGGTTAGGAAAGAAATATTTGCGTAAGATAGAGGTCAAAAAGGATGTGAAATGTGTCGGTTATTAAAAAATGTGAATTTTATGTTATGCTAATGGACAAGGCGTGGACTATGATAGTGTTGACAGATATTTTAGTATGAGTGAATCATCTCGTAGGAAATATGGAAAATATAATGGTTTTAACTCTGGAGGAAGGAACTCTTGGAATATTAAATATTTATCATCTTTGAATATGTGAATTATAATTGTTGTGTGCATGTGTGAATCAATGCATGGATGTGGCAGAGACAAAATAAGTATGCAAGGATTTAGCATTGCGGAACAAATTATCGAATCAGAAGCATTTTTGTAATCTTATACAATGATATACGAGTAAGGATAAGGATCATATAATGACAATATATCTATATGCATATGTATAGATTAGTTAATAAACTGTTAATTGTTCTCATAGGCTTTTTCTCGACCGTAAATTTATCGTTAATAAACAGACTTTACTTCTCCTTTAAACTTGACTCGTCAATGTTTTACTTAATTCTAAGGAATCACGTGCATTGAATACCCTCATAGCTCTATCCCGTGAGTGATTAGGAACCGAAAAGTCTGGCGTAGAAATGTTTTACATGTGAGACACCACGAGCGTCCATACTTGGTTCTTTCATTTCTCGTCGAATTAAGCAGCCCCTTAGCTGATGACAGTCTGGTCGCATGCTGCAGTTTGGAGAGTTTACGGGGAGAAAAAAACATGTTACCTCATTGTTCCTACCTTTTCAATGATATTAATTAAATGTTTCTATGGCGATTCCATGAAGTAAGTTACACCCGTGTTACTCTCGTGAAATTAAATGTAGTTAGGTACTTTCGTTAAGTTGTTTTACGCAGAATGAAGCTGTTGTGTTGGTATACACCTAATATTCTGAAGAATTTTCTTAAGTTTCTTTTGTTTATTCATGACGTATGCTTTGTCTAATTTCTTAAAACTTCTATAATTTTTTTAAAATTCAACTATCGAATAAAAATCTCGGTACTAATGCTTTTTGACATATCTACCCCCCTTGTAAATGAAAATTCCATATTTTTGGGTTTTTGTAAAAAAATGTAAAAATGTCTGTCCAGGATGATATTTTTTCTAACCTTTCTTTGTGATTTCCAGTGGTAGGGTTACTTAATTAAGAAATTTTAAAATATTTCATTGGTGGTATTTTGAATCTGAGATATCAGTTACTTCAATCCTTATTGCCTAGATGTATTCTAAATATACACTAGGTCTGATTCATTTTATCAATTGCTTACAGAATCCGCTGGAGGGTCAACTTCTGTAAGCACCGACTCGGTGAGTTATTTTTTGTCAAAAGAGTTTAAGTTCTTCTGGAGGAGTTTTCTGGATTTATTTCTGATTTTTGTAACATATTAAGCATCCATTAGTGCTTGGGCAGGGAAAGGGTATTTTAACCCATTATTGTAATTTTTACTCCCATTAAAAAAGCATTGAACTTGGTGCAAATGTTTTATTACTTGATTTTTAAAATAATTTTTACACAATATTGTATGTAAATTTTCATCTTGGGACGGCTTCAAGAACTTAGACTTTTATTCTTTTAATTAATTTTCTAATATTCTTCATTTTAGCCTATAACTAATAGTGGTTTAAGCTTGAAAATCATCCATTTTTCTCTCATTGCCATATTATAAATCCTTGGCAGCAAATATTTTAACAATGGAAAGGAAAGTTCATAGACTTCATGCCTATAACATTTAATTTAGGGTAAAATGATTAATTTGAGACTTGCAGTAAGAACTTCGAAGTGATAATTTTCACCCTAACTTCTTCATGTTGGCAGAGTGCGAGAAAAAACCAGCGCTGAGGAGGCCCAAGTGTACTCTAACATTGAAATTACTATTTGAAAAGCCTGCTGAAACATTGGCGAAATAACCAAAAAGTAATGAATAATGTTAGTAATGAAATCTAAACTAATTTGTAGTTTTTTTATTTTTAATGGAAACAATAAATAATACTATGGTAAACAATATCAAAATGTCAAAGAGTTCTTGGCGGGCGGCTAATTAAATCTCTCTTCTTCCGTTTCGAATTCATTGCTTTCTCTTCTGTTTTTCTTCTTTCATTTTTGTCGCAATGGGAATATCTCAAAAGTGTTCTTTCCGGATTTTCAAAACACCAGCTGGTTGACTTGTTATCATTCCATATTTCACTCCCATTGCATTGGGTTTAAATCCTTTTTGAAAAAAAATAAATATTTTTCTATTAAAGTCTCTAGTTTTGTTTAAGGTACAATCTTCCTCTTGTGAGAATATCCATAATGCAGTTCCGTTTTATATGCCCTAAGTACCTTGTTCACTTTTCTGTTTACTAGTTGGCATTTGTATTTAGTTTATTGTGTTTTCTCTGAAAGTGCTTTCTTTATGGCTTTTTTTCTTTCTTCTACTAGCTTTCTACACTTCTCACTAATTCAAGGCTTTCTAGTTATTTTCTTGATGTTAAGCACTGTTTTTGATAATTCTTTTATAGTGATTTTAAAACTTATCAACATTTCTTTAACTTCTTCTTGCTGATTATCAGGTCCTTATCCTCCTTGTCATCCATTAATGCTAAGAACCTATTTTTTAGTTCACTTTGATTTTTGTTTGACTTATTATTTTCAAAAGTTATTGTCTTCTGCTTCATTTTTGTTCCTTTTTTCTATTTTTACTGTTGTCTTATTTTTAAAAGTCAAAATAAAGATCATTGTTGCGAGGAAACTTTGTTCTTACAATGTAAATGTTTGATGAGAAGTCAAAGACAAGAAACCTAGTGCCAATAGCATTAGATTCTCCTTGTATGTTGTATTTTCCTGCTACCTTGTTCCATAAATACTCTCTACCCACTTGGGCATTTACAGCTCCTAACAAAAAAAACATCTAATACCGTGGGATGTCTAACACCACTTCTTCCAGCCAATTATAATTTATTATTATTTATATTAATTATAATTTAATAAATTAAACGTAAATGTGTTTTTAGATAATAGTGTTTTTTATGCTCAAATACGAAATTAAATGGACTCAGCGCACTTTTACTTAATAAAATATCTTGAGCTAAATTATATTCAGACAAGCATGCCTTCATTACATGTGCACGACTTTTTAAAGGCCAAAACTCAGGATATAGTCCCGCTTTTTCAGGACATGTATAACCCTAGTCTCAAGAATATATTACTTCACTGTCCACTCTTTTTGTCTTCCTGTATTTTGTTTGCATCGTTAGTTCTATTGTATTATTTTAATTCATAAATATATAATTTCTTGTCACTTCTTCTTCAATTGCTTCATATTCACTGCTAAGACCAACGCTGGCTGTTTTTGGACATGTGGCAAATAAATACAATAAAAATCATACTAATATTTTGCGGTCAACAGCTTCAAACAAAAAAAGGAAGACATTTGGTGACGATGCTGGTATTTGTATGGGTATGATATTTTCGTAATTTTACTGTACGTGTTGACTGCTCGGCGATTTTACATAATTGTAAAATGCTTCACTGCACGTATTGTTACGAGCTGTTCCTTTGCCTG
The DNA here is from genome assembly GCA_963573305.1 of Pyrrhosoma nymphula. NCBI lineage: Eukaryota > Metazoa > Arthropoda > Insecta > Odonata > Coenagrionidae > Pyrrhosoma > Pyrrhosoma nymphula. The sequence continues at coordinate 88,745,429 of OY754328.1, forward strand.
GTGCCGAAATCGTCTCTCATGTCATTCACAAACTCGGCTCCATGATTGATTATGCGCACTTTCACTCATTGGCACCTTCGGAATATTCATGCTCACGCGGAAGTAATAGTTTGCTAATTTATTGATGCCAGCGGCCGCGTTCATTTCTTCGGGTAATGAACATTTTCAACCTATTGTCAGACACATATTCTCTTGCATGCTTGCTCACCTCTTTAATTAGGGATACCCCACGTTGATAACACCTACCTATAGCAGCTTCGTACGTGGTTGTGAACATCGGTTGTACAGTCCCGTCGAGGCGTTAACTGGTCGATGCATGCTTGGAAATGATTATTGTGGAGTGGTGTGGGATGAATTTATTGGTGAATCGTCCGATTGTAAAATGCAACTGGTAATCAAGGTAAAATATAATGCCTTTTTCATAATATTTTGAGATTTTTCCCTAGTAGTATGAGAGGTAGATTTCAGCACAACTTGGTGGAAGCAATTCATGATTAAATGAAACTCCAAGAAATTCCGCCCATGAGATTTAACCACAAACTAGAGTGAACGTTTAGCGTCATTAAAAGGAAATGAAATAGAGGAAAATTTCAAAATTTTCGCCGGCTCCCCGGTTTCCTCTCCAACACCCACTGAACCCCCTCCATCCAACAATGTTACCTAAGTTTGCAAATATCCTGTATATTACCTAATGCTGACAGTAAGCGTTAGAACCCGAACGTGATATAATTAATTATAAAATAATTTATTCATTTAATCGTCGATAAGATAAATATTTTAAATTAAAATTAAATTTAAATATTTTATGAATCTTAAGAGCATTTCGTCACTTAATATTGCGTTTGATTGAAATGGGTCATATCGGTATGTGCAATTGTACATACTTACTTAAATTCACTATATATATTATAATACGTTCTGTATTTTTCATTTACATAGTTAGAAACCTAACGGTCGCTGTCTAGTTATACTTGTACCCACCCGCATCTTCTTTTCTCATTTTATAATTAGGAATAGTGGCATTCACATTTTCATAAGTAAGGTGTCGAGTAAAGAATTATTTATCTGGTAACATTTTTCAGGGTGACAAATATCAAGGCGGCAAAGAAGCTTGAGTCAATTTAACCTTCAAAACCAGTATTTGTTTTGATAACGTTATGGATACGTGACATACGTATCGTTTCTATGTTAATTTATTTTTTTTAATTCATGAAACTCATTTAACGCTTATTACTTCAACATTGCAACCAAGGAGTGACTTTAAGGGGTAATGTTGTTCTGTCATAGGTTCACTTATTCATATAAAGCACTTCAGTCAAAATTTGTGCTTGTTCTTTTCGGACTTTGGACTTCTTCATAATTAAATAATATAACTGCATCCTTTTTTGGTGATCAAATGAATCATAAAATTGATATGTATTTAACTTATCTTTTTTTTTGTTTTAAAGAATTCCTTTACATTACCTCTCATCTCACCTTTAGGTTGCATAATCTCTCATCAATCTGATGACTTAAGTGTTATTTATGTTTTGCAGTATTAAAAATATTCAAACAGGAAAAGGTAAATATGATGTAATATAATCAAATTGCCGAGTAGACGATTATCACGAATTTTCATTTACTGGAATCTTAAAAACTCGAGAGTTTGTTTGAAGCAATCTGGGGCACCGTTTTCCCGTTCAAGACCAACATTCGACTGTTGCTCACCTTAGCGTACACCTTGAAAACGACCAAAGTGTACATTTCACTTCTGAAAACGCTCCTCTGAAGAAAGCTGCTCAGGTATCTTAAACAACACTAACCGCTTCTTTACGCTATTCCAGCAAGATTAATGCACAAAGACGTAATTGTACGCAGAAAATCCTCAAAATTTTGTTCGCAAAAAGTCCGTTATAAGTTTTGTAAAAGAAAGCAAAGTACTTTTATTCCCAGCATTAAAGTTGAGAACCGCTTATTTAGGGCATGAGGAAGATATTATATCCTTAGCCATGAGGGAATTAAACAGAGAGCTAACAGATAGCAGCTTACTCTGATGTAGACCAGCTGGATATCAATGGAAATCCATTGGAAAGCAAAATTGCTTTCCTATTCTCCTAATTTTGTCATGGAAATATAGCGAAAAAAATATTTTCCTTGGCACGAAAAAATTTAGATGCAAGGAGATATTCCATACAAAATGTACATGAAAATAAATTAATGAAATCTAGTATTACTACATTTTTTTGTTGATGAAATCAATTATCCCTTCAAATTTTTCAATGATTCTTAAGCCCATGATAATCTCAAGTACTGAGCTAATTTTATCTTCATTTTTGACTTAGGAGATTGTTAATTAGAATATAAGGCGTAATGAAGTTTTCGACGTAAATTTATTCATTAAATAAGACAGTAAGAAGTTATCGTATCAAGATATCGTATCATACTCAAAAACGTTATCATCTTCGTTGATGTGTGAACTCTTCTGCTGTGGGTGTAATTATTTAATCTTTAGGTATCTCATGTTGAAATGAGGGCTGTTTGTGGTTGATGCATGAAGGAACGCTGGACGGAAGGCTTTCAAGGGCGAATCATGTGCTTTTCCATTGCTTAACGCCTTTGGAAAGCTTGTGGAGCTCGCAGTATGAGTGCCTTCAATGAGGAGATGGGCTCTTCCTAATACAAATTTCATGGGAGAGTGAACTTTGGTGAGGAGAATTGACGTTAAGCATAAGCCTGGCTGGAGATTTGAGTTTTCAAAGGGCAATTTCCAGCCCTTCGCTTTTGAACGTAGACTGCAACATGACAGCTCCTTGTTTACATAATCAGTAAGTATATGTATGCTCGAGCTTATTAATTTTTGATGAGAATATTTCATCTACAAATGTTTTTTCGTCTCGAGGCCAATTTTGCATTTAGTTAGCAAAAAATATATCCTATTCTCATTCAAACATGTGGGGAGAGAGCGTGATGTTTGGATTGAGCCTTCAAATAATTGATTTAACATCCGAATGGATTTTTTTAAAGCAGAGTTTCCTCTTTCGGCCAAATCATTTGCTCGTTCGTGAGAGGTCGGGACTTCGTTTCTAATTACGGCGCAGAAACATGAAGCCAAACCAACTGCGAAGGCCGAGGGACATTAATTAGTTTCGGAATCTCCTTCCAAATGAAATTTAAATCACCACGTACGACGGATGGTATGTCGTAGTTTGTCCGAATACTCTGTATCCATTAAGAAAATTAAAACGGTATCGAATAACAATGTGGATCCTTGCACTTGTGTGTGGCTACTGCATGCTTTTGTAGATAGCTACACCTCTGGGTCGGTATAATTAACTTTCTGTCTTGCCTTAACCAACGTATCAAGTCTTCTGTAGGCTAATATAAAGGCTATTCAGGCATAAGCATCATGTAAATACGCGAGAAATGTAGTGATAGCGAAACATGGTGGCAATTGAGCACTAGGCTTTACTGAGAAAGAGTTCGTTAACTACAAATTGGCTCTGCAGGGGTGAGTAGGAAAGTCTCCGCTTATAATTACTGTAAGTCCCAAGGTTATTTAGTGCCATCTTCAAATGCTCAATTTATTATTCACATGGACTAAAATGCTCTGTACGCCTACTATGGTCGGTTGAAAAAACATTAATTATGTATCCAATATAGTTGTGATATTCATCAGTCAAGAAATTCGCTCAATATGCGTTGCAGAAACATTAGATAAATGTATTGGTTTCATGAATGGTCTCATTGTCTTCATGAAATGGAGTTTAATACTTAGGAGTTCCATAAATAAGCAAGCTGGCGAGTGCGCGCTGTACCACTTGGTTATTTAATTAATTGATAAAAACGTTATTATGAGACAAATGACGGGTTTATTTTCTCAGGTTGTCTAATAATAATGTTCTTAAGAAATGCATACACATAAAATAAATATAATGAACGTGTATCCAGTAGGAGAAGGGTAGACCATACATTCGAAGCAATGGCTAATGGGAGATAAGTTATAAAACCGATTGTTTCTGTAACCCGAATATTGTAATGAGGTCCATAGCTTTTTGAATTTCATAACTGTCAATCCAGTAGCTAAATATTCGGCGATTAATATAGCTGTTTAGATTATCCGTTGGGTTTCGAATACAACGGGGGTATTTTTATGAGGCTTTGTTTCTATTTTAAGCATTGTCGTCAAACGCACTGATAAAACTTCCCTGTCCTCTCAAGTGAAATGCACTTACGTTGGCAGCGTTGCCCACGATGTACTGTTCCCTCCCCACCGCCTTTTTGCCGACTTGTTCCTCACGAGCCTTCTCCTCCTTGACATCACGCTTTTATGCAAAGTAACTGAAAACAAATTTCGCTAACACAAGATTTACGAAATTTTCTCAGTTTCAAACCCGTTATTTTATTTTAGTCATAACTGTCAATACCAGATTTTTTTGTGTCAAATGTTTTATTCGATATTTATTTTATTTAGAGGCTCAGGTTATTACCCCTGACTGAACGTTACCCATTTTTATTCGATTCTCATCTGGACCGTAGGTAGCACTAGAAAATTAGTGCCCCATAGCCCCTAACGCGTCAACTTCATGTACAATTTGGCTTGAGAATCTACCTTAGATGACGTGCATGTATGGCAGGTGAAAGAAGTGTATTCCTTCTGCGAAACTGTCTCAGAAAGAAGCGCAGATGGGTGAAACTATAATTACGACGCAGTTATCATTGACGCATGGACGAATAACGCACCACCAGAATTCATTATAAATAGTCTCTAATTAAATCCATGTAATCAATAAATATGGGATATGGTAACTTATGAACATTATATTAGCAGAACATACCGCCGAGGTACGAATTCCGTTTAGCAAGATCTCCCCGATGAGTCATTTCTCAGCTCCGTATAATTATGTGGACAGATCACGTGCCTATCACGAGGGGCCGACAGGTGAAATATACACGTACGAATGTCGGTAAGGTAAATTATGAACATATTTCTTTCTCTCACGGCGCATGTCCAAGAAGTGACCGGCTTTGAAAAATGAATCGCCTCCTTGCCCCTCCCCCACTTAATCTTATCGACGTAACATCGAGCTCACTGCCTCTCAACGGCTAGGAAACCCTCTACCCCAGATGATTTTCCGACAGACGACCGGAGAGTGCCGGGTTTCAACCATAGGGACTCTCTCTCGCCGCGTTGAAATGAAAACATGAAAAGAAAAACAAAAGAAGCCGAGCGCTCCGCGGGCGCTGCGTGCGGCCGGCCGGCCGGCGGGAATCAATTGCAAACACTTGGTGACGTGATTGCTCCGTGTTTTTTTTCTGTCGGAGGTTGCGGGAGGTGGGCGGGTGCGTGGTGGGAGGCGGAGATGGCGCTGTTTGACGAAAGAGATGGATTTATCGAACGCCCTCTTGTCCATTCTCTGTGGCGGAGGGAGAATCAAAGAACGGTAACAAATAAATATTTTGAGTTTAGCTTTTCAGTGTGTTCCATGATTTGACGTTCTTGCTCTCGGTTACACTGATTATATTTTTTATAAAGCGTGGGATTTCCCCGACCCTTCTGCCGGCTTCGTCAGGCAATAATGACAATCATCTGACAAAATTCTTTACCATACCTAATGTGTGTTTTAAAATAAATCCACGCAGTTTTACAAAAAATAGATTTTAATTATGGGAAAGCTGTGTACATTAGTTGTAAAATGTAGATATAATAGGCAGCAAACCTTAATGAGAAGACCTTCTGCAAGGCAAAGTGATGGGTTTTAATGGCAACGAAAAAGTAAGACATAATGGACAATCATTGAGTAAAAATATAGAATGAACAAAGAGCCAGAATGATGATACCTGAACCGGTATATGCAAGTCATAGAGTCATTTTACATTCGAGACTGTACCTGATGATGTCGTAAATGGAAAAAATATTTCTCATCTAATTCATTGTTTCGTGGAATAAATGGGTGCTGGTTTTTATTTCTTCTCGTCCACTGGAGAAATGCCGTCAAGTACTGCCTGCCAACGTCGACTTAATAATAGGTAGTAGTTGTAAACCAAAAGTAAATGTGGCTTAACGTGGCTTAAATTTAGTTTTTAATCAAAAGTAAATGTAGCTTAGGCAATTAAAAATGACCCGTCATGAGCGAGATGGAGAGGGGTGGAGGGAGAGAGAGGGAGAAATGAAAATTGGCGTGCTGTAACGCGAAACCCGAGAGAGGGAGGTTGTGTAACTGCCATTCCGGGTGGAATAAGAAATCAATGTCGTTCGCCTTTCTTGCGGACTAGATGAAGCGGCGAAGGTGGCGGTTTGCCGGCGTGGGTCGCGCGAGTTCAGGGGCGGAGCCGGTCTCAACTTCATCCTCAAAACACGTACACTTTCGTACGTATCCCGAATGGCAATTCACTGAGTGCCCCGCGGCTGTCGATCATCCCAAAAATATAAAACCAATAAAGAGATGTTATGGGAAGTGGGCTCCAAAGGAATTGTTTTTAACTGGCTTGGTCTTTGGAAAAAATTCAAAGCTCTCAAATACCTTATATAGGTAAAAGTTTTGAGTTGACGTATACCCAATTTGAGGACATTTACGAAGGTGCTCAAAGTGAAATGTTTGGTTGATAAAAATATGGAATTTGGAATAAAAAGCATAAAAATACACCAGCTACTTTCTTGTGTGGGCCATAATTGTCTCTTGTAGATGTGAACTCTGAAATTTTCATGTGTACTCCAATCTTATGCATTAAAATTCTAATACCGATAGTTTATCAAAATCCTATCCCTAGTGATGGAAGAAACGCAAGCACATACCTAGTATTATAATCAGTTTGAATAAAGTTGTGAAGTATATGCTATTTTGTACCAATTTTGGGCATAAAATAATTTTGTACAAAGTTTGAACTAATTGTGGGCAGAAGCGCCATTAATAAGCTAGGCAATAATGTTGCCTCATTTTTCTTTGAATACCGGTCATACAATTAAAAAATAACAAATATATGTTGCAAGCTTCTTTTTTTTATTTTGCCCATCCATACATTTGCCTAACAGATTCCTTCCATGCTTTTGTGCCTTTATACTATTGCCTATCATATTCCATCCATGCATTAATGTGACGTTTAATTTCCCGCAGCAGCGTCTTAAATCATCAGGGTAACATGCTGTCTCATTTTTCTGTGAAGACCGGTCATAAAATTAAATCGCAAATGTCTGTTGCAAGTCTCTATTTTGCATTGCATCCCTTCATACTTTTGCCTAACAGATTCCTTACGTTCCTCATTATGAAGGTATACACGATACACTTGACTTTCAGACGCATCTGGATGTCAATAATCCCTCTCCAGTATGCGGTGAAGCGTTTCTTTGACAGGTGAACGCACTACTCACAAAGAAAGCAAATAAGGCCCGTAGTGAGCTTGAAAGATAGAGAGTCGGATAACCCATGAATATAGCACAGCCCATGCTATTTATTCTTTGAAACACGACGCTCACATTAGGAAATTGCCGTAACCTCGTTTCGTTGAACGTATCGCCGTGTGTTGCTACCCGAGAATCTTGAACTAATCGCTCCACGGGGGGTTTGCAAAAAGATCTGGAAAGCTGGTTGTGGGATTTGAGGTTTTCTCACTGTAGGTGTTTGTGTGGTGCGAATGAAGTCCTGTCGTGTGATTCCTGAAGTTGGGTTATAAATGCCTTGTCTACGTTCACGCGGTTGACTATGCCTTCGTTCTGCCTCGATGATTGTGAAGTGAGGCGTCAAAAGGTCGGCGGTATATCACCCGGCCTGATGGAATATCCGTAATTCTTTCCTTCGCCGAGAGAGTTACTGTTCCGTCTACGCGTTCACGCACGAAAGAAGGCTGTTTGACAAAGGAATGAGTGAACGTAATGGTAAATAGAGGCTAGCACAGTGGTCCTAAAACATTTTACTCAATTGCCCACATTTACCACAGTTCATAATATCATTTCCCCTTCCCAATATAAATAATTCAACATGCAGTTCATAAAATGAAAATAATAAGCAAGTTTAAGAATCGATGTTAATCTGTGGCATTCAATAAACTTTGTTGAACACAACAAAGTAAATTTATTAAAAAATACTAAAATTTTCCAGATTTTTACATAATCTATGGACTCACGATTTGCTGAATATTAGTCACAATTCCAAAATAAATTCCTTCCAGGAAGAAAATTCCCTACTGGTTGAGAACTCTAGGGCTAGCAGCAGATGTGTTTAAATTGTCTGGCTTGTCTTGAAAGTAAATGAGTCTTGGTGTTTCCTTGAACGATAAAGGCACTTTGAAATAATTACGTAGGTATAAACATGTATTTTGAAGAGGCCATAATGATTAAGGTAACGCAGTGTCTCATTTTATTGTGAAAACGTCTGTAAAAATCATCCAAAATAACTTAGAAATTTTATTCAATATGGGTATAATGTTGGGTACATGCATTTCTTTCACCACTAAGGATACTTCTTTGGTTAACCACCGGTGTTAATATTTATAAGCAAAAGAAGTACACTTCAGGGTTTCAGAGTTCACGGAAAGAATTGGAAATTATGTGCAACATGTGACTAACTCTTATTTTTTATATTTTTATTCTCTCAGCCTTGTCATTTCTAGCCTCTCCTTAATGCTGTTTATGTTATTGGGTACATTTCAGCTCAAACATTTTACTTACGTCCGGTGATTGTGAACTTCAATAATTTTTCAAGTATCCGGCTAGTTAAAAACAATTTCTTTTTGTGCTACTTCCCCTGATGTCTCTTATTGTTTTAACATACCCGGTTCTTTTTTGTGGAAAGTTTATAAGATTTGGCTAATGATTGGATCAATAAATTAAGCCAAATATATAAGGTGTTTCATGTGAGGTAATATGCCCAATATTTAATGCAGTAGTAGCGCTTAGAATGGCTTAATTAAGTAAATTTGAATATAAGTAAATTTTGAGAAATATATTTTCGCAACAATGAAATCCATTCTAATAATTTTAACAGATATTTCTTTCTTATAAATTTGAAAGTGTGAAAAAATAATGTGTTCATTGCTCAGGTAAGTAATAAGTAGAAATATCTACCTATGTTTGTAATTGTACCGCCAAATCCCAACCCTTACCAGTAGCCTTAGATATTGCGAAATATGGAGTACCCTCGTTCGTATTGCCTTGCAATGCCTACCTCATAGGCTTTAACGGCTTTTACGCAAAAAATAAGGGCTATTTTTTCACGAAAAATGGCACCGTAAAGATTCTTGATGCATTTTTTATGACCTCTTAGGGTGGCTGGAGCGGAAATCGAGGGTCATTGAGTACACATTTTTATAATGTTTACGTAAGTTGAAAAAAAAAAATTCTTGGACCACATTTCATTTAAGTGCACCTGTTAATGTATTTGAACTCTCTCCAAAGGCAGTTATAGAAATGGTGAAATATTTATATTTTAAAATGTTTCCCTTAAGCATTCAATGACTAGAGTTTTCGGTGCGGAATTTGAAAATTAGACGAAATTATATTTAAACGTGTTGTTTTCGAATATTGGACTCACCGTGACGCCATTATATTTGTTAGCAACAATTTTAATAATGAAAAATGTATTATTTTGCGTTTAGGAGAAAATCCGTGTAAATTTATTGGAATTATTACGAAATATATGGTAGGTGCCAAAAAGCTATGTGTTAAAATAGTATTGAAATGCCAAAAAGCGTTAACGGTCTGCTGTATTTTTTCCCTTTTGCTTAGATATCACTATTGAGATCAAGTATGAACATTTTCATGCAAATCTGAGAATTAACAAAAATTGCTCCCATCACTTTAATTAAACGATGAAAGCATCTTCATGTAGGAAAACGACTAGACCCCCGCCGAGCCGCGGCCGTGCTGCCGCCGAGCCGTATTTACGATCCAAACAGAACTCCCAGCCTTTATTTTCTCCCCCTTAATGATCACAGCCTTATGATGAGAAGAATAGGGTAGAAATTGGTCCGGAGACAACAGGGTTAATCGGAAGAGACGGTAAGCGGCGGAATCTATTGAGCTCGCGTCTGTATATTTCACCCCTGTACCTCGGGAGAGACTAAGCTTATTAATAGCGAGTGGCGACGACAGAGACCTCTTGCGGAAAAAGGTGTACCCTACAGGATACTCTTGAGCTTTGTAAATTGAGGGGGGGGGGAGCAAAGTCGGTGAGAAAAGGCGTATTCTTCAATTTGCCGGTGGAGGAAATACAATGCCAAAGCTAATGAACTCTGTGATAGGTGGAGGGAAGTGCGTTGCAATCGGGCTGGTGGGGTTTGTGAGAGAACCGACTTCCTATCCTAAAGGCCCGGGTTTAAATCCCGGAAGTGCCGGAGATTTTCCGTAGAATCTCGTTCCCTACTAAAGTGGCATGTAGGGAGCATTACAAGCGTGTTTTGGAAGCCAAACACAGTGGCAGTCACCTGCTCGGAGAGTGATGATAAGGGGAGGGGAAGGCTTTCGTGGAAGTGTTCGGCTAAGAAGTTGAGGAGAGAGGACAGTACAAGGCTGGGAATGCTGCCAACATTTAACTTGACATTGTATAACAACAATGCTGCTGCTTTTAACTTGAGAGAGCGGGAAAGTGTCAGCACCGCCTTTCACGGCAATGTTTACGATCCTAAAGAAGTTGAATCATAATACGCTGATATTTTGGGTGGCCATCGGGTCATTCCATGTCAGGCAAGTGGTCTAGGGTTTCCTGCTCGACCATCTCGGATTATGACGAAATTTTGTGCGGATAGTTTTACATATCTTAAATGATAGTGAACTAAGTTTTAGGTATGTTAGTAAAATACTTTTGGAGATATAGCCGTTTGTGTGACCCAAGATCACGACCACCTGCAACATGACTGAAATGTTTGCAAATTTGAGACATGATATTTCTATAGTTTTTTTGCCTAAACAAATGATACGTACCTATCATTGTACAACTTTTAGTTCTCTTGTGCTACTTCTTGAAATAAGTAAATTTCGGGAGGGGTGGTCCGGATCCCTTGTACTAGGCTAAGACACGCAGCTATAGTTACAGTTGTTTCTTTAGTTGGCAGGAGTGAATAAAAATAATAATTTGTATTCATGAAAACATCCGATCTTTTCGATAAAATAAAAATGTTTAGAATGCTGAAATTAAACAAGGAGAACCGTTGATTCCAATACCGATTGATGGAAAATATAAACTTGAAAATAACAATAAGAAACTTATATAACTTATCTTCCTAATGGCTTCATAATTAATTTACTGAAATAACAAGCAAAATTATGCTAATTTGGGGATTGAAAGGCATAATTGGAAATAAAATAATTCTGAATTTCACGCATTGTTTTAAGAATATTTTAATGCATAAGTTACCTATATATTTGGAGCGTGGAATTGGATGACACGGAAACTTGGTGGTAAGTCGGAGTCTGGTCAGAAAGAGGGAGAGAGAAAATTGGAGGCTTTTGAGATATGGGGGCACAGAAGATAGGAGAGTACAAGCCAGGTGGTAAAAAAGGGAAAATGTAAAAGTACTGAATATGGTTCGGAGGAAATAAATTAGATGATGAGATTCGGAGTAGGTAGCAAAATTGGATGAAGGGCTTATTAATTTGAAAAATAGAATGCTGAAGGATGAGAAATTGTTCGGCCTGCGCAAAAGGAGAGTGGAAATAATAAGTTTTTTGGATGGCATATTCGTACGCAGTAAGCATGAGGAGCATAAGAGAGATGTGATGCTAGGGAAATAGGCTCAGAACACCGAAAACTGAAATGAGTGAAAAAGGATTGGTTTTCCTCCTAGTATAAAGAAGGCAAAGAAGACTAACAATAAGACTTCTGCAAAAGGGACCCAATTTCAATGAACCAATGATAGTATTAACCTCTCACTGAAATGATTGACAAAAATTTGACATGGTTGTGAATTATTACATCATATGATTTTTCAATGTAATCGCCATTACGTTTGATGCATTTTTTGAGCCGCTCTGTGGGAGTATTTTTATGCGTGTCTATAAAGCTAGCCACCAACTCATTGAGAAAGCGTATGAACTCTTCTTTCACCTCACCATCATTGTCAAATTGCATTCCACCCAATTGCTCTTTCAAATTTGTAAAAAAGTGAAAATACCTGGATGCCAAGTCCGAACTATCAGGGGTAGGTAATAATGTCCCATCCAAACTCGTTCATAAGATCGATGGCTACGTTGGCGACACGTTGGCTAGCATTAACTTGAAGAATGCACACACCCTTAGAGCATTCCTCTTCTCCGGTTCTGAACCGCCCATTAGGTTTCTTTGAGTGCGTCACAATATGAGCCTACCTTTATTGCGCTCCAAATGGGCATCAATTCGATTTGCAATACCCCCTTTGCGTTCCCAAAAGACAGTTGCCATTATCTTGCAGGCCATTCCTGCCTTGTGCGGACTTGGCGGGAACGGCGATCGGGATCTCCATTTCAAACGACTGCCATGCGGAGACTAAACGCAAAGCAAAGCGAAACTAAGCGAGGGCTAGCGAACTCGGTGACAGTTATTTTGAAAGAAGGGGATGGAAGAATACTGCAGTGGTGCCAAATACCACCAAAATAATTTCCTTGCGGCTGTAGCACTTTGGAGACCTTGCTTATGGGTTAACCCTCGCGTTTAAAAATCGTTTCTCACATTCTCACATTTTTTCATACCTATCCGGTAGTGCAGTTTTGTTAATAATTGTTTCAAGCTTACTGAAAACGTGACACAGCTATTAAAAGTAAGCATACCATACTTCCCGGTTTGAAGTATCGGTCCCGATGTCCCGCCGGAGTTCAGGAGAATGTAACTCCCAATGTTCAGTGAAATCGGCCGGGCATGAACCGAGACCACCCCTTGTAAGGCATTACGAAGGAATTCTCCATTTCTGTCCGCACTTGTGATACGGCGAAAGGAAGTAGGAGATTGATTTTTTAACACTTAAGACATATTATTTTTAGATTTTTCCTGAATCCTAATAATGTTTAAAGGGTTTTTAAATATACCAGTGCATGTGTGTTCAAAACTTCAAATATGTTATCGGTAATCGAAACAAAAAACTCATTGAACAAAAATCAATAAAAAGCTTATATGAATGGCGTATGACTTTCAAAAATCGTTATATATATATCGTTAACATCAACGCTTTTCTGTCTTGCTGCTGGTGAGTTCAAGATAGAATTTATGTGTAACATAAGTATATGTATTTAGCAAATAACCATCAAGCGACAAAACTAGTGACTTATTTTACTTATAGAAAAACCTATCAACTTTTTACTCGAAGCAAACGACTGAATCCAATTGCGAGTTGGGAAGCGAGGCACTGTCTCGTGAGTTATTGGACGTCTCCTTTCCCAAAGAAGTTGTGCTGGTAACGCAACACCTTGGTCGTTCTCGGCGTAACGTGATTCCAGCGTAAGAAGAAACCATCAGTTGCGAAAGATGATATTATATTTCGTTCCTCCTCCCCTAGCGAAGACCTGCGCTTGAGCCTTGTGTGGGATGAGGTGTAGGTGGGGGGTGACCGTTATCTCATTTTTTTAAAGGCTAGCTACCAGTGGCTGTTTCAGTAATAATTTCTTTTGGCTTAACATTTGAGCGCCATCATCTTCTGGGACTCGTCCATTGGCCGCGGGTTGTTCGCGGCCATCGCAATCCCAGAATTCATTGCGGTCGAGCTTCGTTCTCTTCGCGTCGTGCTCCTGGTTCAGTTGGTCGCGGTTTTTATAATGTTGCATTCGCGGAAAAGTGTTTACGCAAGCTTGTGCTATCTTGATTAGCTCCAATATTCAAGATGAGTTTCAATCTGTATCATCGACATGTACGAGAAGAGTGGAATTTCTCCAGTGTCGTCCTTTATCAAGGAGAAATATTTATATTTTTCGTTCTACGGTGTTGGGGATTAGTCATCTACTACGCAGAGGTTTATAAGGTAGATTGGAGTTGGATCACCAAAGGAGAGACTGAAATGCTCGTCTCATGGATTTTAGCGGGTGTAAAGTAAGTGCCTTTCTATTTAATTTCATTGAGTTGTAATTCTGCGTAGTTAGCGCTCGTAATTGTCATAGAATGGCGATAAACGGTAAGCGTAGGTGGTTAATACTTTTCTCCTGAATTTGAATACTTCCTCATATGGTGAGGCACGGTAAGAGGAAGTGATTACAGAATGAGTATTTGTGATTGGCTTTTGCATACGTCGGATGTCTTACAGGCGAAAATATTCAGTTAATTCTCCTTTGGTTTAGATCTGTCACCATGGTTACCTCACCTTCGCGCAAACGTTTTTGTATAATTTGACGCCATCTTAATTTTCATTTAGTAAGAGGAGTTATTTCACGTCCATGCTAGATCGAGTCTGAATTATAGGGTATCAAATGCCTTAGCTAGTATCTGAGTGGACATTTACTAATTATGGTTGTTTCATAGGTTCCTGCATGTTAGGCTTCGTTATGCGTACTTATTTGCAATTGTAACTAAGCTTCATCATCCAAATGTGAGGGCAAATTTATCTATTATAGCATGAAGATCCTGCCAATGAAAAAATACATTATCCAATGCAATCACCCCTATCCGTACAATGTCACCGAGATTTCGCAGACTTCATAAAAATCCGTTGAGAGACAGCAATATTTATTTCCTGTTTTTTTAAAATTAGAACAGAGTTAACTCGGCAATTTGAAACAAATTGTGCGCACATTGGTATTTGTGATCGCAGTAGCCAGGATGGTTGCTTCCAGCGAGGTAACCCAAAGGTCGAGGGCTTGAATCCTATTGTGAACATGTATGTTTTATTTGTCTAAGATATACTGTTGTAGAATACTCGGTGCGATGTAGCCTTAGCTTAATTTTCAATATACAAAATCTCTAGGCTAATGTTACTTTGAGATTTGTTTTTTTTTTAAACATAACATGTAGACACACGAAAATCATGATCAGTGGATTCTGAGTATTGCATAGTACATTTATTTTGTTTGGTGCAATAAAATTATTGCCATAGTTATCGTTTCAGTGTCTATGTCCACGTGTGTTTTCTTGTACCGTCGAAGTTCAGCACCATACGCCATAGAAATTCTTTGTTTGTAAAGCATACAGTCGCCGAACAAATCGACAAATACTTAACGTACGGCCTTTATGAATCGCAGTAGTAGTTGAAGTTGTTTGGGGGGGGGGGGGGGGGGGCTGAGTCAGGCTTCCCAGGCCACCGCCTAGGATGCCAGCAGACCCGCGGATTCTGCCGCCCACTATTCCCCCCTTGTCCTCCCGTGTCCTTGATTTCTATGTGCGGTTTTATATTTCAGTAACGCTTACGTTTATTCTAGGCAGCCGCCTTATGGGCCTACCTGTAGCAGTAGGTGCTAAGATAACAGGCTTTATATTTTTTGTAAAAAACACATAGCTTATGCTCTTTTATTTTAACAGAGAATTAACTACTTGTTTGGCCATTATACCTTGCATCACTCGATAGAAATCTCAAGTTATTATTACAGCTTTTCAAGTGATTCAGGTTCTCAAGTTTGGAAGAATAAAAATATCAAATAGACTTGACAAAAATCTAGCACCTCTCCGTATTACCCTTTAAAATGCTTGCGAGGTAGCATCAATTATTAATTGATGTGTTTGATTTCCGAATTGAATCATTTTAACAATATTTTAATTATTATTTCTACTATATTTTAGTAAGCATTTCTTCTACTGACGATGCCATAAATAGTTAAAATCCGTCGTACAATTAGGTATAATATTATTGAAAATACTTACTGTAAGTATTTTACCTTTTTATGAATACTAACGGTAGTTTCTTTAATTTCTGGAGACCCTAAAATTTTCATGTAATAATGAGTCTTTAAAAGGCTCACGTTTATTACTCGCAACATTAGCACGTTATCATGCAATTACTTATTGTTAGCGTAAACTCTTTTCGGGATTTCCACCGGGTTAAATTGGCAAAACGTACCGACGATTTGACGTTCGAAATCCATCGTTTTCAGTGTAATTGTTATTGAATCGGCAATCCTGATTGGTCGTGTTGTAAATTTTTAATTTCTTTTCGCATTTTTCAAATTTCACCCTCCGTCCAATCAGGAGTCACCTGATTGTTAGACCCAGATTATAAGCCTGCTGTACTTCAATTCAAGGAAATTTCCCCTGAAAACGTCGGACGAGTCGGACATCTGTCGAAACGTTGGTACGTTTTTCTAAATTAACCCGGTGGAAATCCCGAGAATAATTTATGCTAAGTATACGTAAAAACTTGCAATTTACGAAGTATTTGTCGGAAATTTCATTTGCTGCTCTTTGATTTTTTAAGTGCTATACGAATGGCCTGAGACTAGGAAACGATATTCAATATACTGCTGGCACTGTAGTTTTACATCCTCTTCCCTCGTGCAACCGCTATTTCTCTTCGGCCTGTTCTTGCTCTTGTGTGTTTTCCTAGTTTGGTTTAATTAGTTTGTTGTACATGAGACTAATCAACATACGCTTGCTAATTACCTCTTATTAATTACCAGAGACCAACGCTCTTATATAATATTATTTATTCGTTTATGTCTCCCTTGAGTGGATAATTAAACGGAAAAAGAGACTAATGCTTACTGTGTTTCATCGTCGTATCGATTCAAGCATTTATCATATCGACTCTAGCTTTCATTTTTTGATTGAGAACTGAGCTTAAGGCATGGATGTCACTAAAAAATGTGCTACTTCATACTGTCCTACAATTTCGTTGGTATCTGTTCGTGTGAAAGTACAATTTGCTTCTTTGTTTAGAGTTAAGTTTTACCACTAAACTAAATTAAAAACCTGTTTTGGAGGGTTGGTCAATGAGTCAAGTTCACATAGGTACCTTTTTCCAACATTTCGCAAAGTTTTATTTGCATCTTCAGGGCTTGAGGTTAAACATTAGCGTACGTACACTTCATAAAAGTTTATTTGCGTCACACAACCACGGCAAAATGGAGTAAAAAAAAGAAAAGGCGAAATAGCTGATTTTTCAGAAAATTATTCTTTGATGGTGCAGGATGAAGTGTAGCCCTTTCATTGAAATAATCTTCAATATATTGTTCACCCTTTTGTCAACTTTTCGAATCGTCAAACAGTGATGAATTTGAAAACAGTGTATTCCAAGTGACTACCTGGTTCACGACACTGCACATTTCTCATTATTTCAACCAATCGCAATTCAAGCAATCTTGGGATACATTAAAGAACTCGTAAAAAACAAGTATAGCATATATTTCTCATTTAAATTTCTCGTATAAAAAAATAAAACTTGTTGAATTTGTATGAACTTAAGAATGATTATGAATTAGATTCTGAATTACATTTTTTTGCCACGTCTCATGGTTAAAGGCCTTGGGACGGAGCTGTGAAAAGAAGTGATATGCTGTGCTTGAAAGCCTAAAGTGCTCAGTGTCGAATCATATATTAAACGTAAATGATATGTATGCTTACTGTTAAGGAGCATTAAAAAACCAAAAGTGCTTTTGGGCGACAAAAGAAGAGGTTGGAATATGCAAAATTGAACTGGAACACGTATTCCATCTTTGTTTGGTAGTGCCAAAAACCAGAAAATATCTCTATTTTATCCCAACAATGGCACTTCTTTGAAAGTTCGCCTTGAATTAATTTCAGCTAAATAAATGTATGCTTGTAATGCAGCTTGGGTAGTCGGAGAACGATAGAAAAAGTTAGAGCATTCATATCAATATCTCCGATATCACGAACTCCGAAGTGGCAGATGTTCCTGCTGATATATAAGCCGTTTCCAGTGGCGACGACTTCCAAATGACATTGTTTCGGCGTCATTGCGAAAACATACGGTCGTAGGATAGCTAACATCTCACCCCACGGGTGTAATTACAGGAGTTCGTCGTTGCGTGGCGCTGATGAAGGCTGATGGTATATAACCCACGTACCTCCTTGCAACGCGATGGTGTGTCCACTTTGGTTAATTAAATTCACTTTTCTAGGGGCTTAAAGATATGCTCTATCTGATGAGTTAGGTTTAACGGCGTTTGTTGAAGGTAGTTTTTTTGCAGAAATGGGTTAAAAACACCCTATTGTTGACCTTTTTACAAAAGTCATGAAATCTAGACAAGATTTGTAAACTAACTAAAAACGCTAGGTGTTTGAAACTACGCTGTCGAACACTAACTTACATGGAAATATTGTAAAAGGTATTTGATACCCATTGAACAATTCTTGAAAAAGACAGAGCTCACTAAAGTTGGAATTTTCTTTTTTAGAACTGATGTCTGAGACCGACTTTGCTGCATTTCATCTCCTCAGTACGCTTTGAGAAAATACTATGGTAATTTTCATATAACAGAGCACTAAATGTTTTACAATTGTATGTACATTACATTTGCTTAGGAAAAAAGGCTACAGAGATCTCATATCTCAAATATGCGAAAATTTCACAATCATGTCGCAGATGGTCGTGACAAGGAGTCACACAAACGGCTACATTTCCAAAAGTATTTCACAAACAGTCCTAAAACTTTGTTCACTTTCATTTAAGATATGTACAACTATCCACACAAAATTTCATAAATATCTGAGATGGTCGAGCGGGGCACTTCTCAAAAACTAGACCACTTGACGTGGAATGACCCCATTGCAACCTGTAATCTACAGAATAACTTACGAAATGAGGAAGCACCAAAAGGTGAAATTAAGATAGTTTGAGCAAGATATCACTAAATATAAAATTCGATGTAATTGTCCTCATAATAAAGAAAGAGATCTCGTCTTTCCAATGAGAACAATAAATCAGCCTGCTTTTCGAAGTATTTGCCAATTTATACCACCCATTTTCCTTGGGAAACGGGAACGGGTGCGGATATGCACTCCAGAGAGACTTTATTTAAAAAGTGAGGAATTTATAACGCATTGATCTTGGCAGAAATTTAAGTGTGCAGTTTTTATGCCTTCTCAATTAATTCTAAAATAAATCAACTTCTCACCGCAGTAATTTTAACCGGAGAGCAAAAACATATTCGGTTGCTAAGGCCTTTTGAGCGTTCAGAATCTTAGTATGCATGATTGCTAGACATCGCACAAACGCCATCCCCAGGCTCACTGGTGTTCGGAAAATAAAATTCTTACTCCTTACCAAAAGTGACAAGCTGCACTCAGCTAAGGGTCGCGACCGAAGGACAGAGTAGCTATCGGTCTACACTGAAAAATCCCGTCTCTGCCGGGGTATTGAACCAGGATCCTCGGAAAAGTAAACCGATACTAGCCCCAACGTCGCGCCGATACGCACCCCAAGAATACTGTAGTTTGGAAAAATACCAATAATGCTCTTGATTAAAGTTGCCATATTTTTTTCGATTTTACGTCCGAACCTTTGTCCAAACGTCGGCCCAGAGAGAAAATTCACTCTCCATTCCTCATTCACCAGCAGCTTATTGGACTAATTATTTCTCCCATAGTTGGTGTTTAACTTCTCTCCATCCCATTGACTCTTCAGACAAACACGCCCATAGGTTGGGGAGAGATGAGAGCTTGTTCAGAGGTAATTCAGGGATTCAGAGCTAACTCTTGTGCGAGAAAATTCTGCCATTTTAATACTGAGTCTATTAAAAAACGGGCCCGACTGTCAGTGGCAAAATTTTCTATGAACGCAAAGCGAAACTGGTATACTATGAAAGAGTTTATTGATAATTTACCCTAATATCTCTTATTCGCGTTAAATGTAATGAAACGAGTTAATGGTTCTCAGCTGCCGATTTAACTTTAGGGATGTGAAACTAGTTCAATGCTTAACTAATATGCAATAAAATAAGTAACACTGTCTTTGGTTCTTAAATTCGTCTTTTATATAAATGTATTTATTTTGAGAATATTTTCGTGTCCCTGAACAAATATATTGTGATCTTGCCAAATTGGGTTTATGTTTTATGTTCAAGGCCTGGGAAGGTGTAAATTTTCAGATGTTAAAGCAATTCGTTCAATTATTATTCGTTGGTGATATCTAATAGTTTTCATGGAAAAATATTGGTATCAAAAATTTAAGAAAAATGCTTAAATTCCGGACTGAGTGTTAGTTTCGTAATTATGCCTTGATCAGTCGTTGTGGTTTCGTTGTCTTGAGTTTGAAAACTCAATAAGCGAGTGTTCAGCTGAGCAGTACTAGATTTGAATCGTGAGAAGGTTTTATTAAATTGTTTATTTAATTTACCCTCTGTTATTACGCTATTTCAGAGGGATAGCTTCCGGTATATTGGCCATTATTGCCATAGTATCAAAACGAATTAAAGAGACTGATTCAGGCTTAACTTAACTGAACCAATTTATTTTTAATGTAAAAGGAAGCTTAGTATTTTCCACAGTATAATTTATTACTGTCCATGGTTTCAGGTGTGCATTGCCATAATCAAGCCATCATTGTCATGTTCGAAAGAAGATGATATCATATCTCGTGTTTAATTTCGAAAGTCGAAATTGAGTTATTTTTTAATCGCATTGTGACGTGGCTGGTGTTGTTTAAGGTCATGACAGCTAGTTTCCTAAAACAGAAAGAGAATTAATTTGAATTGAATTGAAACGAATGAAGCTGTAGGCTAAGCATTCTGTGCTTTTTAAAAGATATATTTTCTTATTGTTGACCTTTATCGAATTCCCACTATAGCCTCAGGTCAACTGCCTTTTAACTGGACTATAATTTTGCAGATCATATTTTTCTCGTAACTTAATTTTTTTTAATAGTTTATAAGCCCTACCATGTATATTTCGTTTCATCGTGGCGCTCTTTAGTGAATCCGTCTAAGCTATTTCCCAAGTGGCTAATTATCATAACTGCCTGCTTAAGGATTAAGACCGAATGTGTTTTTGCCAGCGGCGGAATCGCCCATTCGCTTGCAATATGACCCTAGAATTAGTGAGTGGGAGCAGAGTGTTTAATATGCAACGTGCCCTGTAATTACAAGAGAATAAATACAAGCTCCAGTATTCCCACATTTCCTTGGAATACATCATAAAATGTTTCCTGAAGGCATTATGAAGCTAATTAGCCAGGGATGAGAGATACTATTAATTATTGTTCCCAGAACCCTTAATGCGGAGCGTTTTGGAAACAACTTCGTTAATTAGTCCGCCTTATATTTATTAGGGAGACATGATATTTTCTTTGGAATACATTGTTTTTGATGGATCGAATCTCGTTCTTTAATACAATTATAAGATGAATGAAGTTATTCACTGAAGTTTTCAATTTCCTTTTGGGAGTTAAAGATTTAAATTCACTTAGTATTTTTATTTTTTTTGTGCTGAAGGAAAATTTATGCTCATTAAATTGCCGATACATTTATTCTTTATATTTTCCAAACAGAAATATATTTTTGCGACTTTTTCCTCCATGGGAGTTAATTATGAATGGAATGCATCTGAAAGGTTCAAAGTCTATAATACTTCAATTATTCATTTTTCTGTCTTATCTATTAATGATAATGCTAAAAACTCCTGTCTGCTTATTAATATCATTAGATTATATTTGTTAAGACATATTTATTCATATTTATTAAATAAATTGTTATTATATGCATAATATTAATTTATTAATAATCAGTGAAGTCCTTGAGAATTGCAAAATCAGAGATTTAAGCGCATTAAGTATTACATGAGAATTATTTCTAAAGAGAAAATATTTTGCTGAAGGAGCATTAGATGCTACAGATTGATATCATGTAGTTAGATATGAGTTGACAATCAACCACTGGGCAAAGAACTAGTTAGATAGTGTTCTTTAGGGAGTAAATTTTCATCTATACCTATAGTATTTTAATGATAACTATGCATTTTTTCCTGCCCACCTCACAGGTTGCTGCGAATACAAATTCTGACGGAATTTTAGAAAATAAGCCTTAATTGTTGTTTAAAATTATTCATCTTGCACCAGAGTTGTAAGACAAAGTACTTAGTCTTTCTTTAGATTTTACTTGCATTTTTTCTCCGTCTTCTCCCTCGAAAATCCTCTAAATCACAGTGGAGACATGGAATACAATAAAAGGCAAATACTTAATGGGCTATTCTTATTAAAGTAAGAGTTAAATTCGTAAAAATGTGTTGCAGTTTATTTAATTGAAATCCTCCGCATTAATGTACCACTCATAAACTTTTTTCTAGTGTATTCAATTTTCCAACTTTAATAATTGTAAAATGACTGTGAAGTGACATTACTTACTCTTTACTTTTCCGAGAATTAATTCCCGTATTTTTGAAAATAACTGGCCGGGCACTGGTAATAATTCCTATAAATGTGAAAATTACGCTATGGAAATGCATAAACTGTTATCATCAATACATTAGCCAAGCAATCCCTGATGTTCTTATTTGAAAACCGAGGGATCATATTTTTCCGCTAAATAAACGAGGTCTTTGGAAACCTGTTGGGAAAAATCCTTCCGTTTCACAACAGTTAATATGATTCCTTTGATGTAATATGTCAAGTCGAAAGGATTTCTAATGCTTGAGGGAGTTCTCTTCGGGGCCAGTACATTTAACAAATATTTTGAATTAGTTCCGGTTTATTCACTGAGCGAGGTACTCTTAGGAATTTTTCAAGCGGCAGATGCTCTTTTATTCATTTTTTGTTGGCAAGTTCATCTGAAAGGTGCGTTATCGAATATAGCTCGAGTGAACCAGATTAATTACGTTGCAAGAACCCTGATTTCTGATCGTTGTTTACAGTTTCATCAGGATGAGATTTAACTACGTGATAAGATGCGGCATGCTACTAGAGTTTGATGGAATTATGTGTGTGAAATACGACTCTGTGTAGAAATTGAAAAAGTGATGGCATGACGTTCTCCGTGCATATTGGGGAAGTGAAATAAGTTGTGAGAATTTAACTACGAAATTATGAGCTCTGTGGATTGTGTATGCATGGATATACCTACTTATTCAAACACGCAGAATGCCTATGCTTTGGACGTTTTTTAATTAACACCTCTGTCTGAATCCCTCTACTTTTACATCAGGTTTTTCCCTTTCGCAATGTATTTAAATGTATTAAGAATCGTTACTAAGATGTATTTAAGATTACTATTACTAAGAAGAAGAAGATATTTTTACTATTACTAATTGCCATTGAAAGATCTCCTCTGCCCGCATGATCTAGATTGCATAAACGTAATTTTAAACATGACGATACTCATCCTGAAAGGAAACCTCGGAGATTACTAACCCGTTGAGTATTACACGTGAGTTAATTTAAAAGAAGAATATATCTACATCTATGAAATACCCTGAAAGCTACCTCAGGGGTGTGTGGCAGGGGATGAGTAGTCACCAACATGCTAAAGGCGCTTTAGATAGGCATGTAGCAGTTAATGTAATATATGTGGAGTACCATGTAGTTAGGTATGTGGTAAAAATCATTCCTCACGTAAATAATAATTATATAACCCTTAATAAGGGAGTATTTTTTACAAATTGGCTCTGGTTCATCCGTATAGGCAGAACTTTCTCACTTACATTGTTTAATTTCACATTTTGTCTCTGTAATTTCACTTTTATTATTACCTGCAGGTGTTATCATCGTGATAGATTCAAGGCTAGTGTGAAAAATTAGTGAACTTACGATTGAAGGTTTATACCTCTCGCAAACGTTCCGGGCACAGGCCTACGCGGCAAGAATGGAAGACATAATTGGAGGGGGTGATGAAAAAGAACGGAGGGGGAGAGAGAGAAAGAGGGGCAACGAGAGAGAGCGAGAGGTAGGGGGGCTAAACTACTTCGCGAAAAAATGACAATGCACAAAAAATCAGACATCGCTATGACATCACCAGGGACTCCATTTTGAGGTCTCATTGTAAGACGAATCAAAACAGGACAGCAAGTAGTGGTGAGTCATCCAAATTCTCAAAGGCGGACGGTGGACGAAATTCACGGACCGCCAGAATTGTCCGAGGGCAAAAAAGCACTTGTGTTGGCAGCAGTTGAAAAAGTTTTATGACTACCCTCCGCACTATGCCGCCTTTCTATCCTGTTTCGCAGTATTTAGAAAGTTCCGTAGCTCGTGTCCCAAAACCTTCCGCTGGACAGTGCCGGAGCAATTTTTGCATGAGCTGTGATGAGAACACATTGTTGAAATAAAAGTTAATAGAGGCGTAAAGGGGAAACAATAATCAGATGTGATAGTTCTCAGACTTCACTCTTCAATAATTCACTTCAAAGGGGCGTTAAGAATGTTGGCTTAGTGGAAAAACGAAACGGTCTTGAGAAAGTGGCATTTGAGTATAGCGCACATAACTTGAGGCGATGAGCGTGGGTGGAGAAGCAGGACGGCGGAAATATGGGGTCGCCTCGGGAACAGATGAGTTAGACCTGTAAAAACGCTATTGGGGGAAAGAAGTGCTGTCAAAGAAGTTCTCGGGAATGAAGATGGATGGGAAAAAGCATGAGAGTGGGGGAAAGTGCGAAAGGAAAAGAAGTAGATGGGTCGCAGATAGGCGGGTGAGAGAAGAGTTTTGCAGAATAAAAAGAGGCGATAAAGGGAGCTGAGAAGTATAGGAAAAATTTCATTGTTTGGAAGCCTTCAGAAAGTTTGAAATACCTAAGATTGAACTGATGTGGTAGGGTAAGAAATTATCTGGGAAAATCACGCCTATTAGCCCATCACCTCGACCAGAAGAGAGAGACCAGAACCATTAATAATTCTTCGGAAGTATAAATACCTATGACGGCGTATCGATTTTCTCTTTCCTTTTTTCCTGCATTCATCATCGCTTCGGATTGTTGTTGCCACTATAGTTTCCAATTATCCTCGTTTAATACGTCACTATTAAAAAACACTCTAAAAGAGAGTAACCCTTAGCATTAATCAAGCGTATTCTTCGATACTTATTTACATTAACACACTTCAATTTATTCTTTTACTTAATGTAGCTATTAATATGTTAGATATGTGTATTCTGACCGAAACAATTGAGGAATGTACTCATGCGTTTGTTGAAGTTATTTCTAAAATTAATTTCATTTTTGTTTTATTGCTTGAACTAAATTTTCGTGATTCAAATTTATTAAATTTATTTTTCATCCCCTTTATAAATGGTGACTTTGCTTTTAATCCTCATCAATGAGACGTGAGGTAATATTTTAAGGTAGAAGGAAGTATTCTAAGGTTTGTGATTAAAGTATGAATGAAGGTTCTCTATGACTTGTTCGTATTTCACGTTTAAAGTACATTTCTTATACATTATTTTTCTGTTTTATTCTTAACGATTTTTTTTTACTCTCACGTAGATCATGGCTTATTTTTTTCTGTAAATAACATAACCTCTTGAAATATAATACTTGAATTTTGTTATACCCTCGTCCTATCAGCTTCAGGGAACATATAAAGAGTTAAAAATAACACCTTTTAGAATTTCGCTTTAAAAATAGGTGTAAACCTATCGTAATTTATGGTGAATAGGTGATACATTTTCCATGCCCTATATCGTTTAAGATGCTGAAGATGAAGTTTCGACATTAAAAAATCGTTCTGTGCTATAAAAAGCCTAAAAAATGGTCGTTTTGTGAGAAATTGTGAATGGAACCAAGTTTCCTTGACTATTACAACGTGGAGAATTTCGATTTCCCATTAAAAATTTACGAGCTGTAAAAAAATTCCAGATTTGTATCTGGAAAGTGAGGAAAGATGCCCATAATATCGATTATTATTGATCCGTAGATGCAAATCACCGAGCTGTAGAGTATTGGGGCAAATGTTTATCGCTTCGTCCTGGGAGTGGGAGCCATGAGAGGAGTCATTGCCTTTCACGAAATAGGGGGAAGTAGTTGAAGTGTATGTGTTAAACCTGTATAGTTGAAAAATAATGAAATACGATGCGAGGTACGCCCTAAATACAAAACCCTGCAGCTTTATGGGACATCAATAAATAAAAAAATGAGTAGCGGTGCCAATTAAAAGATGCTCATTGAGTACTATTAGTTATGTGCTGTGATTCTCGATTATATTAAGTAAATCCATCCAAATCCATCGATGAACGAATCGCTGTTTTCACACGAATTTGTAGGCATTTTTCATTAAATAATTATTGGAATAGACCGAGATTTGGACCCGGGATTCCAAATTCCCCATCAAGGAGGTTTTAATGAATCTTTTCAATTACAAAAAAATGAACTCTGTGGCAAACCATAGGACATTAATTACTTGGTTATAAACCGAGGATAATCCATATGATGGCATTAGAAGAACTCTTAGCAGTTTTCAACTGTTAAATATAAAATGCTATACCAGTTTATATTTTTTATATCATTATCAAGCCCTATTTATAGAATATTATTCTTTTGCAATGCAGAGGTTCCGCCTCATCAGTCCTGAAACAACATTACTAACGGATAAAATATTACGTAATATCATGATCAGACAGTCCGTTAGATTGTGACGTGTATTCCGATGTGCAACGCAGATACGATCGGTACGAAAGTTACACGCTATGTGCCCCAAGTGTTTTAGCCGTTTAAATCATCAAGTCATCTTGGCTCAAGGTGAATTAACGGGGCCCGTTTTATAAAAATCCGCCTTTACTCTACTCCTTAGCAGATCAAACTTTTTGAGTACTTATCTTGCTCCCGCGCACTCGATTGCTTACTGTATAATTTGAGCAATTTTAACAATGAATAACGAAATGTTCTCATTTTGTACGTCAATTTGTTGATTTTAGCGGTGATATTTAATCGGTTAAATTTCAAGTTGAATGGGTGGGATCAAAAATGTGTGTAAGCGCGTCTGAAAATGCAACGCTCGAGAAATCACTGAAGCATGGTGGGTAGCCAACGGCTTAGTTTTCCATTGCTGCTGCACAATAATTTTTGTAGTTAACGTCTAAGCTTTTCGAGTTAGCACGAAGAGTTTAATCCGTGCCTCGGTGGAATAAAATTCCCTTGACATATTTGCGGCAATTATCCGCGAAACCTTCTCCTAGCCGGAGTCGGAAATAGCTTTACGGACTTCTAAATATATGTATGTTCAAAGATGAGAATGAAGCCTGGGAGCACAAATAGTATAACTGAAAAAATGGCGATTCCATGAGTAGGCGCCGAAGAAAAGCATCTCAAAGGGAAAGGGGGCATGGGGATCTTGTTCTCAACGACTTCGTTCACAGAGCTCTAGAGCAACCCCGGGGATAATTTGCGAGACACATCGCTTCCTCGCAAAAGTCATCATAGCTGGGGTTCGGTAAATGCATTAAGCCCCCCGGAGAGTGTCACCTCACGGCCCATTTCGGTGCCATTTTAATACGACGGCATACCTTTCACTCCATCTCGCCCTCTCTCAGCAGCTCTCAAGATGTCGCCCTCCCTCTTTCGCGGGTGGGCAGGAGGTGGGAACGCCTGGGGGTAAGTGGGGGAGGGGGGTAAGTAGGGGGGGTTACATGGGAGAAAGACGTGGGGTTGGTGAAGCGAGGAAGATGAGAGCTGAGTGGGACGAAGATTTTGTCATCGGATAACTTACCCCTCAGTGACGACATCAACTAAATGCTTCCTCGGCTCTTTTATCTTCTCCGTACACCACGAACTGAAGTCTCTGTCTCCATCAGACTGCCTTCAGAGGGATATTGTGTGGTATATGTGTGCGTTGATACGCACATATCTTTCATTTAATGCCATGCGGTCGTAACTCTGAACTTGTCATTCATTCATTCAGATTTCACAATGATGCTGTGAGAGGAGCAAAATATCCCGTGGCAGACGCGTAACAAGGAGTTCACAAAGGAGGTGGCATACGTAAGCGCAGATGTGAATACAACTCTGTTTTACGCTCTAACTTTTGGAAATGCGTGAATAAATGAAAATGATTGTTGTCCTTTCGCGGCTTGTAATGTGTATTTCCCACAATGCATTTTTAACATGAGGCCGCATAATTGATATATAGATAAAAATAAATAATAAAATGCCATTGAATTGTAAATTTTATCTTTGCATAAATTAATTTAATATTTATTACAATAATATAATTTAAATATATTATTTACTATTCATTATGATAATTTTATCATTAAATAATTTTTAATTAAATTCATTGGTAAATTATAAACTTCATTTTCGCTTGCTCAGATATTAAATTGATGCAGTTTAAAGGAAAAACAATTTGTTTATTAGCAGAAGCAGTTAAAATTAAGAATTTTTAACTGTTGCATGATTTTTTTTCGAATTAGGCTTCTCAGGTCATACACGTGGAAGAACAATTTCTCAGAAAATGTGTATCACATTTTCAAAATATTTAGAAGCAATTTTGCTTTGTTTTTTGTGCTTCCTAAGATTACAAAACAGTGTTGTATTAAAAATTACATAAATATTGTGCGTCGAAGTAAACAAAATATTTAAATCTAAAATTATTTCATCATAATGGTGTTATTTTTCAAGCTTTCTAATTCAAGTTATTCCCGCGATTGCCTCACTCTTCCAAAGGCCAAGGTCGGCCCCGAAAAAAGGGTTAATATGCCATACTCTTTTACCTTTCTCTGTTTTTGCATACTTCAGAGAGATCATAACAATTTGCATTTTTAGTGATGATTTTCTCACGCGAAATGATCAAAGCGTAAATTTGAGGACGTTTATTATAAAAATGTCGACGAAAAATGTCATGCCTACTCTTCAGGTACATTTTTGTAGCTCATGCCTTATTTGTCAACTACATCTGCCCCTTATACTCGTGAATCCTGGAGGAAGATCTAATTCCACTCGTGAACGTTCTGTTTTAGGGGTTCATCCAGATGTGTACATACACTCGCTCTGTTGTGTGCTCACGCCATGTAGTATGGGAACCCTTGTTCCCCTTCCCGTCATCCACTTCGCTTCCTCTTGTCCACTTTCCCCTCTTTATCCAGCCAACGCCTCTCTCACGCCGTCCACCTCCAGACATTCACGACCACAACCGCTCTCTTTTCCGTCTACTTGACTTCGACCCCGGCACCCTCCTCCCTTGCCGCTTCGCTTCTTCCACGGCACTTTCCTTTCTTCTTCTTTACAGCACCCTTCCATAACCCATCCACCCACACAAGGCACGGCCACCCTCGTCCTCAAAAAGTATCCCCGCCACCGGCTGCTTCTGTTACCGCCACTTCAACCACACTCCCAGCTGTAAAAGCCCTCCTTCTCCCTCTACTTGTTTCACATATTGAACTTGAAAAACGTTATACGGGCTTATGTGCTACAGTGGTTGACACATAGGAAGATAGAACATTTTCCGCCGTGTGCAAAAAACATGCGTACGCCATCACGCCATTCATATTCGGGGTGGTCAAAGTCCAAGAATTTAGTTATTTCCATAAGCTCTAGAAAACTGGCTCCCTTTTAATAATGTCCTCCATAATGTCATATCCTTAGAAACAACTTTCGCTTATCTTACACTCATGCGTTACTTCATACACGCTCTTCTGTTCTTAAGCTTCCCAATATTCCTCCTCTTTAGAGTCTCTTTCACCACTTTTACCCATAATATTCACGGTCTACCCCTTCCACTCACTCCATTCACTCCTCTATTGTATATCTATTTCGTTATTTTACTCTTTACCATTCCATTTGACATGGCCAAACCAACGAAGAGTTTTATTCCTTACGAAAAAATTATACTAGAAGAGATACTGAATTGAAGCTTTACAAAATTAACGATGATGGTGGGGTTTAACTTTACAAATTAACTTCCTCGCCTGCCTACTCAAGGCTGCGGGTTTGAATTCCACGTGGGTATGGTTATTTACCATCCAGGACGTGGTTTTTTTTATCTCCTTGACGCTTAACGTGGGGTGAGGGGCTGCACTGGACAACAAAACTTTGCTCGTTTAAATAAAAAAAGAGAAGCAAAATCTCTTACCTATTCAGGAAGAATTATTTAAAGATAAGTATTCTGGTAGAGCTGTACGGTAGCGAGACTTGGGTCCCCTTTAAGAGAAACGGAAATAGAAATCACATATGGTGAAATGAAATTCCCAAGAACAGCAGGAGGTTACACATCACACTTCTCGAATAAACCGCGAGCATTTGGTATCAGGCACAGAATTATTTAATTCACGCAGTAAGTAAAATACAAGGAAAAGCCGCAAGATTCGTTAAAAACTGCTACAAGAAAACGGGAAGAGCCACACAGCTGATGGAAGTGTATTTGGTTGGAATCCGTTAGAGACTCGGTGCCCTACTACTCGGACACGTTGGGCCAATATTACTTGAAAAACTCCGTTGGTTGAGTTACAGTACGACACGGAGGCTATTATTTTAACCCTGTGCTTTATATCTAGAAATGATAGGAAGGCAAAATGAGAGTGATACTGATGAAGTTTTCTCGGGTTTCCCACCGGGTCATGAAGGCGGCTCGCAGGGTAGTGTCACCTAGCGTGTAGATGTAGATGAGGATAGGATAAGAAAAGTAGTCATAAGGAATCATTTAGATATTTTTAATTTTTAAGAAGTCAAGCAATATGAGGCCAAATGGTGAAACTATTTAGAAATTACGCAGCAGAGCTGTCTCCTAAGAAATGACTTAGACTCTAAGCCTAGTGGTCATCACAATGTTGGTCGACCAAGGCTAAGATGGATTCATGGACATGCTTCGCAGCCTGATCCATGAAGTGGATATGTTGATGATGATCGTTGTGTACAGATGTCATTGTTACGAGGAATAGTTTCTTCCTGAGAACAATATTATAATTAGACTAAGCACTACCAAAACATCCTACTCTTTGAGTTCTTCGCTAAAAATGGCAATAATTTGAGTCGAAATGTGGCAAGTCAAAAGAAATGTCACCGTGTCTTATGCTTCTAAATGTATGCGGGATGTAGGAAACTCTGCTTCTTGGAATGAGAAAAAAATGTAAATGCTGCAATAAATTCATCTATGGTATGCACAATTTTTAAATGGCTGTTGATGCCCAGTAAATAAAGAAATTCACTCTTCTTATTGCACTGCTTCGCTTCTTCCATGATACTTTCTCATCTTCACCATTACAGCATCGTGCTATAACTAAGGTGTCCACATATCTGATCTGCTTAACTGAGACAAAATTTCATTTCTCCTCAAGCACAGGCAGTTATACATACATGTTTCTCTTATCGAGTCAAGCATTGGAAAACTTGTCACTCTTTGGAGTCCTATGTTCAGATACTTTTTATTAACCTCAATTCTTGTCTTCCTTCCAAGTGATGACTTCCTGGAGAGCTTAGGGTATTATAGGGAGGAATATGTATCAAATATGTATTAAGTCAATAAAGAATAAAATAAATCAAAATAAACCATTTGAATAGTACGTACGTCTATTAACTTCCTCGTACTTGCCGGACATCCATAGTAAGATCGTAGTAAGATTGTACAAGGTATTGTATCATCGGCCGCTATCTTCCCGGGATGCGTGTGAGCTGAATTAGGTGAAAAAGTATCTCTTAAGACTGGAAAAACCTAAGTTTTCAAAGGATTAAGGGGGAAGATAATTTCATTTTAATGTAAATAATAAATATTTTTGCTCTTTTTTTAAGATTTTCATTCAATGTAAATGGAAAATTTGAAAACCGGTTTAACTTAATATTTCAATTTAGCCTTTTGGGGCACAAGGACAAGCACCCAAAAAGCGGTAGTGTCCCGACCAACCCGGTACTTAAGGGTAACTTATAACCGACTCGTCCACCAAAGGCCCCGCAGCCAACTCCCCAAGGTATGCTCTTCTCATCCCCGCTACCCACTTCTACTGCTCCTGCCACTCCAACTTCAACCCCCCACCCCACTCCCTCTAGGCAATTCCATTAAAGAGCTGTCCTCCTCCGTCGCTCCTCCAGCCAGCCACACACGCTAATACGCCGACATAATCGTCTCCCACGCCTCGTCGTCACTGCCTCTTTGGAACTTTATTGTCCTCTCCATACCTTTTCACGTGACCTTTTATCTTCACCCCTCTTGATACATCCATTTTCTCTGTTCTTAGGAAAGAGGATTCGAAATAATGGAACGTAAAAGTCAAGATGACAGGATGAGAGAGCAGTACGAATACGTCTACTTCTGAAATCCGACGCGTATAGCTCTAATAGAAGTTCCTGGCCCTGCGCAGTGGGCGATTTTGGGACATGAGCTACGGAACATCCAAAATCCTGTGAAACGGGGGAGGTAGGTGGTTTATTGTAGAGGGTCGGCCAGAAAACCTTTCTAATATTTTCCAAAAAAGCAGTTCGGGAAACGGGATGACTCACCACTACCTCCTGTCTCGTTTCAACTCTTTTCACTATAAGACCTCAAGTTAGGATCCCTGGTAAAGTCATAGTGATGGGTGATTTTAACCACTTGCCTGTTAAGCCCTGCGTATGTGTGCCTCGCGTAAATTTAAAATTTTCT
Organism: Pyrrhosoma nymphula; assembly: GCA_963573305.1. Classification (NCBI taxonomy): domain Eukaryota; kingdom Metazoa; phylum Arthropoda; class Insecta; order Odonata; family Coenagrionidae; genus Pyrrhosoma; species Pyrrhosoma nymphula. The sequence continues at coordinate 88,777,718 of OY754328.1, forward strand.
TGGTTTATGCGTTGTCTGTAAATTATGCGTGGAGGAAACAGACTTGCGGACTTCACACTACTGAACAACTTGGGAATCCCTTCTGAAAAAACCCAACGCCTCAGTAACTGGGGGAACCATCAGAAAACAATAGGTAAGCAAAATAATGAATTCAACGTAGCACAGGAAGATCCACTACTGGTTTCAAGGTAACTTCAGTACAATGGCCACAATGGGAAACGCACTGGCAATGTCACACTTCAAGATCTCTTGTCGATATCGGTAACCGATACCATCAGCGAAGTTGAGATGAGTTAAATTTTAAATTCATAAAAACGATACCGAAGTACTGTATCAAATAAAAAATATCTATATGAATATTGTTTGAGTTACATCGGAGCATCCCTACCCTTACCAGGGATATGAGTTTAAATCCCATTATTTGCGTAGATTTTTGTAGCAATATCTTGACCTTTGCTACACCTTTTCAGTGCTGTCAGCTATGGCTGAACACTTGACTTAACTTCTTACTCTATCTTGAAGGGTGCCAATTTTTTTTTAACGGAATTTTAATATGGTGGTAACCAGCTCTTTTGGTGGACCCGTCTCCCCATGTGGGCGGTGTTCCTGAAACTTAAACCACTAAAACAATGAGTCGGATAGAAATATTAATACCACCTCAAAAAAATGGCTTGAAATCTCCTCTAATCTACGTCGAAGAATTTTGCATTGAAAATTGTCTTCTTGTATAAGTTTGAGCATAATGCCTTGAAAGCGCGGCGCCTAATTATGAAAAATGATACTCGTATCATTCTTAACTGAAATAGTCGAGATAAAAATCTTGACAAAAAAACCCTTAACTTAAAATGAAATCTTTAAAATTACAATTGAGAAATTAACAGAAAAGTTTAAGACCCACGTAGAGTACACGGCATCCTGACCTCTACACCTTTTCGGTCCTGCCGGCTATAGCAGCATACTTGCACGTGGTTACCAGCTCTTTTGGTGGACCCATCAGCCGCCAGCAGCAGTACACATACGGTAGCTCGCCCGTTGTCTAGAATTGGGCGTATAACTGTCAACCGCGGTTGGACTTGAATGAGGAATGGAGCAAATATATGCACCAAATTTCTCTCTAAGCTTCTTTCATTTTGTGAAAATACTTTAGTGTTAGCGAATCTGGTGGCAGTCGTCTGCACGAAACCTGACGTCAAGGAGGGAAGACTAGTATGGAAGGATTTGGCAAAGCAGCGGAGAGGAGAGGACTTGGTAGAAAACGCTGCTAACATAACTATATTTGACAAATTTTATGGACACCGGGACTAACCACGATATTACCTTTACGGAGTCACCCGCAAGTGCGCATATGTGCGTAATTCCTCTGAAGAAACATTATTCGCTTTGACTGGTACTTGAACCAGGATCCATCGATATCGCGCCAAGTGCTTTAGCCAGTTTAGCTACCGAAGCGTCCTCTTCCTGTCTCTGTAGATTTTTGTGGGCCTTAAAGGAACAAGTTGTTCAGGACTGCCGGACATACAATGTAACGATGCAGTTCAAAACGTGTGCTTAGCGCCACAGTCCACGGGGTTAACGCCAAACTTTGAACACTATGAAATGTTCGCTCTATTTGAAAAATTTTGAGGATGCCGGCTCTATAAACGGTATTACCATTACGGAGTCACCCACAAGAGCAAATAAGTGGGAAATTTCGCAGAGAAAAAATCATTTGCATTGGCAGGTTACTGTGAAATTCAACTTATACTGGAAGAAAGAAGAATTTTTTTTCCGTTTTCTACTAATAAATATTTAATGTGACTGGTTTTTATGTTTTAAATCATTACCAGTGAGTACGATCTTTGCATGTGGGTATTCTGAAAAATCCTAAAAGTTGCCTTTACAAGGAGATGAAACATCTAAACTAGTCATATTTAATTTTTACCTGTATAAAACTTCATAGTTATTTAATTGTGTAGTAATGAACAATTCTTTGCTATTCCAAACATTATGAAAAAACAACCGGTTTATAACAGAGTTACATCTTCTTTGTCCTGTTACGAAAACGATGTGTAACTCTGTTACGAAAATGGTCGGTTTTTAAATAAATAAACTGTGGAATTGCAAACTATTTTTCATTGTTACATTATGAGAGCATTCCACAAAGTAGAGCCTAAGATGGTGTATTAGTTATTTCATCAATGTGCACATGTTTAAGAGTTGATTTTAATGCGAGTCTTTCAATAAAATATATTTGAACCCCATAAAATATGTAGAAACAAACTAAAATGTTGCAGATTTTACCTAACCACCGGAACATCACATTTTGATAAATAGTGGTCCCCCATTACCCACTGGTTGAAAACCTCTGGTTTAGACAAACCTAATCCCAACGCCGTGCTTCTTTTCACCTCCCCTCCACTCCCAATATAACCATTTTCTCACCAATCTTCCAGGAGCGCGATCACGGTTCTCCATAATGCGTGCGCTCATGTCATTTTTATTTATCATTTGCGATCATGAGAGCGAAAACGTGAATGTCATTCTTCAAATGTTGTCACGAGCTTTAAATTACTAGTTTTTCTTGATAGAGTGCGTTCTTGGGACGTTAACTGTGAGCATTGACCTTCTATAGCGGTTTTTCATTTTGGATAACGAAAACGACAACGTGAAAAGAAGGAACCTTGATCCCATCCAGGTCATTCTCATTGGTAAAAATAACCTCAGTTGTCGGTCGCCTCCCCAAGTAACCAACCAATCATTGTTGCAATCTCTCTCTCTCTCTCTCTGAACTGTCACGTGATAACTACTGTAACAACTACAGGAAGGGGACAAGGTTTCCCGGGGTGGTGCTATCCGCTCAATGCCTCCCCAAACAAAGGGCTATCATTACAGTAGATGAATTGTCGCTTGCCATCTTTCGTTCGAAGGAACGCTTTCAGCGCGCCACCATCACCACTGTTAAATATTGAGCGGGAGGGGAATTATGGGGCACAATGGAAAAGCCTTGCGTCATGGTGCGCTGTGTAGTGGGTTACCCGCGGTTTTTCCCCCCTGAAATATTTAAATATATTGATCCTCCGTGCGGTTTAGAATATTCATTGCTGGCTTTATAGGAGGCGACCCCCCCTCCTCCCCAGTCGTGGGTGGCATCAAGTCACCCGTCCGGTGGTCGTGCATGCATGTGCTCGTAAAAATGAAGCTGCCCTGGCACGAACTTATTCTAGTATGCATAGACCTGTGTTGAAAGGGCAACGTGATTTTTATTATTTTTTCGGCCGCTTCTTAGTACATAGATCAGGTTGACGATACATCTATGTGGTTTTACATATTTTTCGTCTTGTATTTTTCATTTTAACGTCTCCGCTCATGGAGATAAATATAAATGGCGATTATATCGGCGTAAAGTGTCGTGAGAATTCATTTATAAATGTACCCGTGCATAATGGAAGATGCATTTACCGAGCTGAAGAACGCAAAAGAAATAAAACTTTTTTAAATATCTGTTTACAATTGAGTAATCAGTTATCAAGTTATTCTTGCCTTTGGTCGATCGCCCTATTCATTTGAACAGGAGTATAACCGAGCTTTCAAGAGAAAATGAAATTACTATATTTCTTATTTCGATGCTTTGATAACACCCTGGTGAGGTTATGCAATTATATTCTATTTCTCAATCACAGATCCTCTCCAGATTTTAACATCGGGACATGATATATGGGAGGCAAATGAATGTAACAGATCTGTGCTTCAAATAAGTAAGTATCCTAAATAGGTAAAAAAAATGGAAATTACAATCGTTTATATGAAACACTTCAAAGTAAAATTGGTTTACCGCACTTGGGTTTTAGGGAATCCAATGTAGAGGTGTTATTGCTTAGCTATGATCTCAATCATAAAATATGCTAAATTTCAAAGAACTGCGGAACTGGTCGCGCAGTAAATTTTTTCTCTGTGATTTTCACACAACTCCATAAAATATGCATTTTAATTATTTCCGAGTAGAGATCCGAACCAGCGACCTTTGAGTGACTACTCCGACACGTTACCGACCGACCAGAGCTAAGGTACTCAGCTGGAAAAACCAATTGAGTCTTGGTCTCGCTTAATAAAAGCTTCTTTTTTCGTGCGCTTGGCTAAGAATTGACGCTATGGTTACAAAAAATGTCAAGTACTCCATAAATTTGACAGCTGGACCTGAATAATGGCTTCCTGAGGTGAATTTGGCCGCTGACCATGAGTGGTGGTGTTACATCCTCAATATTTTATTTTGTCTGTCTAGAATTGTGGAAGCTATCGCCGAGTTTGACGACTGGTGGTGAACTACGGTATCCGGCGCTGAGTTCTGCTTCCGTTATTTCATTTTGGCCACTGGTTTTCCAATCCTTGCTGAGGTTCTCCATCATCTCACTCTTTTTGATGATCTGTGGACCGATGTACGAGAGCTAAGGGTGAATAAACTCACTCTTGCTTTATTGTGCGCAAGACAGGCTCATATGTGTGCGTTGTTAAGCTCATAAGCCTTAAGCAACCCACCTTAGACAATATGTAATTTAAGGTTGCTGAAGTAGCAGTCGTGGGTTATTGAATGCACATTTAAATATTTTTCAAGTACGTCCACAAAAATTAATTTCCACATGTCATATAATCACGTCTGTTAATGCGGTGGAAATCACTCTACATACAGAAACGGAAACGATACAATAATTTTATTTTATATATTTGCATTTATTAAATATATTATGACTTGAGTTTTCAGCACGGTATTCGAAATGTAGGGGAAAATTTTATTTTAATATTTTTTTTATCGTGCTCTGTACCTTTGATTCATTTTATGTCGTAAAAATCCAGGAATGTTTTCTGAGGATTATTCATCAGTTGGTGTGACTTTCCCAAGTAACAGAATTCCAGTTAGTTATTCACACCTGCAGTTAACCACTTCATCTTCCCTTTTAATTGCTCAAGCTTTTTTATGTTCAGTAAAATAGTTTTATTGTCTGCACCCACAAAACGTATCATATACATGCACACGCTCTTCGTTGTAATAGCTCAAGCGAGTTCATGGACTTCATTTTCACCGAAATTCCGGGTCAATTTTACGAAAGATATCTTCTCCTCCTCAAACGTTGATGAAAACTATTACTTCTATTTCGATAAGTGACAAGACTATCTCCTTAATTTTTAAAGGTTTACAGTAATGCAAATTCCATGTTGCCAAAATAGACTTGTTTCAAATTATTTAATTATTTACATTCGATATTTTTTTCCAAAAGGATTGGTTTCCCGATATTTTTGCCATTGTTGGTTCTTAAAGCCTGTCACTCAGTACGATATTTACTTCTCTTTACACCAGTGTTATGAACAGCATTTCAGATTTAAAGTGTAATCAGTAGGTATTAATTTTCATCTACATGCAATTGTACACCAACTAGACGCTTGCATACACTTGGGTGATTATTATGCTTCCTTTATTTTAGTAAGTCTTATTACTGGCTGAGTTTTAATTTATTTACTTCTTATCGGCACAGTTTAAAGTTTTGACTATAACTTAAATTATAGCTCATAGACGAAGCTCATTGTTATATAAACGAATAGGTATCCCATTTTGGAAAAAGTATTTGTGTACTTGACCGATACTCAGTCATAAAACTATAATTGTCGGAAGCATGAAGCCTGTTCTTTGAGAACCTTGAATTCGATACTTTGACAAAAATTAAATAACGCTTGAGAATATTTGTTCCAAAATACATTATCTACCTATAAGAAAGATAGTACATCTTACATCCTAATAAAAAGACTGCAAATAATTCGTTCTTATTCTCTACATAAACGTAAATTGAGAGCGAGAGATTGCAATTTTACGGAATGCCTGCAACAAAATTTTCAGGACTTTTTTTACTGTTACTCCAAAAATTAACCGTCGGATATGAAAGTTAATCCTGATAAAAACATAAATAATCGAGCATCCGAATCTCATAGCGCGCTCGGAGAACGTTGCACCGAACAAATTTTTGCTCCGCGGCTAATGTTTGCTCTAGGGAAGCATTAAAAAAGGGCGAATTCCCGAGGAAATTGAATCTTTATGGGAGCGTCGTATTTAATGCTGCCCTTTTTTGAGGTTGAATTCCATGGGATCTTACATTCCATCCCTCGCACTTTGTTTGTTACTCGTCCTTCTCACCCTCTTGGGGGAAGGAGCGCTTTCGCAGCGCCAGAGCTTACCACCGCCGCCGGTGTGTGGCGCTGCCTACCTCGGATCGTTGAGTCGAGAGCGGGATACGGACGAATATTTGAATCCCACAGGCGCGTCCTTATTTTCCAGGAAATAGGCGTCCTGAGGGTTTTGTAAAGACCTGTGATCCAAATCATTGTTTGCTTTGTTTAACTTACTATGCTAATAATTTTTTTTGTTCACTGATGAAAGTGTATTCGTGAAAGTTATTGACGTTTTCAGGAAAGATATCGTGGAAATTCAGCTATGTAATTAATTTAGTGTTAGTATTCATGTTCCAAAAGAATCATTTAATAAAATACAACGCATTTCGACATTTTTACGTCATCTTTAGGTTGAAACTTAACTGAAATTTATGTGAAAAAGCTGAAATGCGTTCTATTTTATCAAATAATTCTTGTGTAAAATTACGGATGTTAAATAGTACATTTAGTATTTATCTGCTTCTAGAATGTCTATAGAATACACCATGAAAATATTTTCGTAATTAGAACTTAAAATAATGTTGCGTAGGAACTTTAATTTTGCCGAGTTATTCTAACGAAAAGGGGACAAACTGGATATCATTAGTTACATGAAAAGTAGCCAGTTATCCATGCATGGAAGACCTTTAATAATTCTTAAAGATTGAAAACTGTGCTTCAGTTCGTGTTTGAGTTTTACGCCAACATACGCATACATACATTTTACAGTATCTACAAGATTCTAGATAAATTCAAGAGAATTTCAGTGAGAATTAATTAGGGGTATTTTAGAATCCGAAGTCCCCACATGTGGTAAATGACAGATAGTACCTGCATTTATCCGGTCACATTGATTCATATAATCGTTTAGGTAAATACCTTCTGCCACTGAAATTCAACGGTGACCAGCATCTTGCCATTATTAATATTATTTAGCATTTTTTGTGGACCCACATTGTAATAATCTCACCAAATAGGTGGTTATTTGTATCATTCTTTTCTCATCCTCTGAAATATATATATATAGAATCTGCCATTAATGATATTCTCGAAATTAATCCTTCAATTTGATATCACTTTTGAAATTTTTTTTATCCGAGAAAATGTAAAATTCTTAAATTAGATTGGTTCCTTTATGCAAAACGGTGCAATTAATTCGCAGCTTTCCGTGCGAAGCCGGGTCTCTCTGCTTTACCTAACAAGGTGATTGCGTGAAATAAAACCAGCTCTATTGTATGAAAAGTTTACGAAACAAGTGGAAGCGGAAATTTTTACTCATGATTTTGCAAATTTTTACTAAATTATCAATTAAATCTATGATTTTTGTTTCAAATGTGCCACGTAAAAGCTTATGGTTTGCAACAAGCTTAAGGTTAGGTTTACAAACTCTTCCCCGCGACTGAAGCCATTTTTAAAAATGGCCTTGAGACGGCAATGGTTCTTAAAATATGTACATTTAAATAATTTACAATCAATGCGTAAAAAATATAACCTTGGCAAAAAATAAAAATTGACAGGAATTTTCGACATCAGTTGTTCGCAATTTATTTGAGCGTACATGACAGATTTCAGCTATTGTCCCCGAAATTCAACTTAGTAAAATGTAATAATCATAATTCTTTTCATCATTGCTAAATACATGCCAATTCTAACAGATATTTTCCAAATCAGTTATTTTGTACAAATATACAGTAAATGTCTGTGTTTTATCATAGGTGTTATTGATTGTGATCGAGTGTATTACTAATAGGGTTTTTGAGCGTAATATTTCGAGCACGTAAAATTTAGACAACGTGGGTAAACGATTATATAATATTCCTGTTGACCAGTCAAAATACTTTCCACCAATCGTTAACCATAAGAGTCGCTTGACCAATCAACCGTATCAATCGGCAAACTGGTTAATCAAGTCATCCAGTCATTTATCCAACGCGAACTTAAACATCAAAGTGGACCACATTTGATTATTTAGACCCCAAAGAAGGTGAATTTCCCCATGAAAAACTCAATTGACTTGACCGATTAGAACCCGAATCTCCTAAGTGCTAGTGTGGTGTTCAAGTCAGTTACAGGTGTAATTAAATTAAAGTGCAGTGTTTGGACTCTCCACTTATATTTAATGTACAATATTACACTACACATGTTTCAACGCTTAGCGCGTCATCATCTGGTCCTTCCTGATGATGACGCCCTAAGAGTACCTGTAAGAGTAAGGTCCAGATACCTGATCATGACGCCCTAAGCGTTGAAACACGTGTGGTGTAATATTGTTTGTTAAATATAATGGGACAGTTTAATTTACTGCAGTTTAATTTAATTACTGAAAATCTGTTCCACCGCCATATATTCGAATTTATTCAGTTACTGGTGTGTTTGGTTATTTACATTGTAACGTTACCAAACGTAACAGTGTTACTAGCCGCAAAGTGTAGCGTAACTGTGTAACGTGAGCCAGTTACATTTTAGCGTTGCCCAGCAACAATTTCCGGAAGTGGGAGATTTGGGTTTGAACTCTGATTAATTCAATCGATTTTTTCATGTTGAATTTCACCCATTTGTAGGATGTCTTTGCACCCGTGCGCTTAACTGCGTACCATCCCATTTATGCAATCATAATGATTTGGAAATATGATTATTTAGTATTTTTCATTATTCCACAAACAAGAAACATGAATGGCTATCTACAGTTAATAAATGGGTAATAACAAATTTAATGGTAGCTGACGCATCCACGAACATGGATGTCAACTTTAACTTGAAACCCCGGTAGCCATTTCCAGATGAGCACAGGGTTACTGTTAAAAAATACAGAGAAGCAGACAGAATGACATAATGAATGACAGAAACTTGATTACATAAAAACATTTAGTTCAAATAATATGATAATTATATTTAACAATAAATTCGAGTGACAGCTTAATAGGCTGTAGTTGATCGATACAGTTTAGACTAATTTTTGGCTAACCCAGTCGTGGAAAATATGGAAACACAATCATTCAAAAGCTTATCGCCGGCTTAAATTCAGATAACCCTTTTAACCCCACCAGGAATTAATGCTAAATTACGAGACCGAGTTTTCAGGGCAGTTTTGGCGGTAGAACCAGAAAATATAAAATTGATTTTTTAGATTCTAAAACTCTGGACTACGTCCTGAAAAGTTATGTAATGTAACCTAAAATCCTGGAATGGCAAAAAAGGCCCATATATCCCCCAAAAAACTACGTTCTAAAGTTGATGTGATCCGCTTTATCTGTAGATTTCCTTAAGTTATTCATTATTTGTATATTACGAATAAAAATTATAGGTTATTGGTCTATTTAAACGAATCTACATCTCTCTTCAATTACGTTCAACAGATTCAGGCTTGATATAGTGGAAGTTCGTCATTATGAAATCAAACAGAATCGCACTTTTCCACTAAATTTAATACATAATGCACAATGCGTTTCAACTCACTGAGTCATCACCTGATGATGAATCTGTTTGACTTCATAATCTCTCTCCAATGGCTAATGGCTAAATGGTTAAGGAGGAAGAACATATTTTAATGATAAGCCTCTGCAGCGGTTTCCTTCGAAGTTCTGCTACGCTAGTCGCTCCAAGTCACATCGCAAGGAATTTTTTTTACAAAACCTTTTACCCTTTTGTCCATAATAGAGAGCACTACTCACTGGGCCATTCCACAATATTTTGTTCTTTTAATATAAAGTATACGCGCTCGTTGAATGTAATTCTGCACAATGATGATGCACTTGTGACGCACACTCAGTAGAAAAAGGTTGCGTATTATTTGCAGTAGAACGATGCATAAAAATTATGTCCTCAGATAACATTGCTGGAAAATTACTTGAAAGAATAACTCATTACTTTCCTGAGAGGAGGATAGATGGAGGAGATGGATATGCCTGGGATAACGGTATAATTAGAATTAATATCGTTAGACATTGACTTTTGGGTTTTCCAATCATCAAGGAAATGTCGCACAATTAACCTATTATTTTATACCTAAGGCATACGCTGCAGACAGGATTCGAACTCAAGACCGTTGATTTGCTAGGCGTGCGAGTTTCAGACCTTGCTACCTTGCCTGCCGATAAGTGAAGAAACAGGGAACTTTGGAAGAATAAAGGGGAGGCGGCGGCTCAAATATTTGAACTACTGTGCAGGAACGAAGAGAAGTGTTTCAAAGAAACTAGTAGGGTTTTGGAGATGGGAATGGATTATACGAAGGGCGGCTTTTTATGGAGCCCCTACGTGTTCAAAAACAAAGTAAAATATCAATTATTATTTTTTTGGAATATGTATTTGTTTGCATAATACTTCACGTGTTGTGAGTTTCCTGCACTATGCTCGGAAGGGAAGGAATGCCTAGAGATTCCGAGTTTCGGCATTGGGGATGTAGGACTGAAAGAACTTGAATAACTCATCATCTTTCTTCGATTTTGGCCATCTAAAGACATCATAAAATAGCGTTTTTTAAATTTCTGTTCTTTCTCCTATCTATCCATCCGGTGTTGGTTAATTCTTTCTCTCTGTTACTCTTTTCATTCTTGTATCCACATCCTACCGATTTTCATCTTTGTCTTCTTCTGAAAACCCTGAAAGTTATGAATGATTTTCCTGAATTCATTTCAGTTTCCTATTTCTTCCTCTGTTATGCTCATTTCCTTTAGGTCTGTTTTTACTTAAACGATCCTTGCCAGTTGACATTTGGGTATCGGTCGATGATGTCAAATACGCTTTTAGTCAGTCTTTTGTTATCCATCATCTTCAGTATTCAACGTGAACAGTATATTTGGCTGATTGCAGTTGTAGGTGGTCTAACTGCGTAAGTTTTATCGGACCATAGTATCTGAACGTTCTTAGATCCTAAGACAAATAGAATTCACAATGGAGGTGAAATTCGAAACCACGAACTTGTTGGTTGCCAACCTGAGACAATATTTTACTCCACACCAAAGAGGGTGAAATTTGCCATAAAAAAATCATTTTTCTTGATCTGGATAGGAACCCGCATCTCCCCGTCAGTTATTCTCTGGAAGATTGCAAAGTGTTTTATTCATCATGAATTTCGGCAACTTTCACTCGGTCCAGTCTAAAACAGTGAAAGTTTTGCGTTAGCCAGTCAGCCATCTTAATTAAAGGTGAATATCAGCGAACTGCCGCGAGAAACACATCCCGGTTAAGTCAAATGATTTTCTCATGACGAAATTCACTCTTTTTGGCATTTCTTTGCACCCATACGCGTGACTTCGTTCTTTATCCTTTGTGCAATCGAAATTATTGGAGATATGTTAGTAACTACTGACTCGCGGCAGGTGAATTGGAAGAAAAAGATGGCAAATTTGGACGTACACAGAAAAGGAGTCGCGGCGACTGCAACACCCCACTAAAATGTGCAGGAACTACGAGGAGTGAATGTTACAAAGAAATGACTACGGTGGAATGGATGTAGAAAGGGGCGGGGGGGCAGCATTGGCGGAGCCACTCCGACGGGTACAGAAAGGTGCATGTAATTGCCGCTGGGCCGATGGCTAGAGGGCCTGAGTGGCCGGGTAGAGAATTTATTGAGAGAGCAGGGCATTAGGGAGTTGTAGGGAGAGGCGATTCAACGGACTGTTTTTTGTGGAAGGGAAGAGAACGAGTCCCTCTCCTGGATCACGCGTGTAGTAGGATCAGGGTACAGTGGGGACGATGATAATATAAAAAAATATCCACGCTCTGAAAGCGGACGCACCCGTGACAAGGGATTCGCGACGAAGTGGGAAGCATATGGAAAAAAGGTATGGGAGGGAGGAGGATAGGATAGGAGGGGAGAGAGAGAGGAGAGGAGGGACTGTGAGGTCAAATGACGTAATGTGTGACGCACCCCGAAGAGGGAAGGGAGAGGGATCAATGCGAGGAGGGGGGTGGGGAGGGCCGGTGGAGGGGGAGAGGGGGATGAGTGGGAGGGGGGGGTGGCGCTTGTGTCGGCTGGAGGTGGTAAAGGCTTCGAGGTGGGGGGTGAGGGAGAAGTGCCGGGATGAAGCGGATGGTCAGGGGAGAAGGGGGAGGTGGCGCGGAAGAAAGGTTGGTCGGGGAAAGTAGTGGAGACAAGGGGAGGGGTGTGAGAGGTGGATGGCCAACCAAAGAATGGAATGGGTTCAGTAACTTCCGTGTGGAAGGAGGAGAAAAGGGATTAGTCAAAGAAGTTGGGTCCGAAGCGAATAAGGGTTTCGTTCGGGTGGATGGGCCAACGTTTACGCTGCCTTCCTACGCAACGACGTATAGGCATCCCTCGGAAAGGTCCTGGCGCAGACTAATAGGAGAGGTAGAAGTGCAGGGGGTAAAGGTAAAGGACGGAGGGAAAAAAGGGGGTCGACAAGAAAAGAAGTGAGACAGAGGAATCAAACAGTAGGCGTAGCGAAACATGGCGGCATTTGACAGCGAAGTCATGCGTTCGTAAGCAGGCAGAGGTACTGAAAGACACTGTATGGATCTCTTGAGGGACCTCCGACCTCTTTGCTCCATCTCTCTGACATTATTTTCGCTTTCTGACTTCATGATATCCTAAAGTGAGTACCCCCAAGTTTTACTACACCTAGACTTAACGATAAAGTCTTGAGGCATGCACACCTAAGACTAATAGCCGAGTGCCACCTATTGTAATCACCCATCGCTTTGACTTTACCAGGGACCCTATCTTGAGATATCATTATGATATGAATTGGAACGGGAAGGCAGATAGTAGTGAGTCATCCCAATTCTTGAAGCGTTTGTTTTGGCAGCTATCATGAAGGTTTTCTGACTGACCCTCCACAGCCATCCTCCCCCGTTTTGCAGGATTGTGAAAGTTCCGTAGCCCATATCCCAAAATCGTCCCTTGCGCAGCGCCAGGAAATTTTGCGAGAGCTATAAATATACCCGTTACTCTCCATGTCTACTTAGGGACGCGTGGCAGGGGATTTCTCCACCCCCGGCGTGAACTAAAAGTCGATAAAAACCTCTTGCAGCCATTAGCTATTTTACTAAATATACTTTTTCGTTTCATTAAGTGACGTTCTTGCGTGAGACTTAATACATTTTATGTTAATACCTGTGTCCAATACGATCTAAAAATTCATTATATTCATGCGGGCTACGGAAGAGATGTATTGACAGTATCTCCGTTGAACGAAAGATGCAGGCGACGAAGAATAAAAAGCAAAACGCCTGAACTAAAGAAGGAAGAAGACGATATCAAGCTCTCGGTATCTGCAGTACATTGCTCTGGGGAATATCTATCATGATGCGGACTGTGCGTTTCAAGTCGGTTCCGCTCGATTCGGCTCTTCAGTCTGTAGGAGAAATTGTAAAAAGATAGGAGTGGACGGTGGTGTGGAACTGAGGAGAGAAAGACCGCCGCCAGAATTTTTCCGCCACCGACGAAGGATGGCCAGGGAATCACAATCTTTATCTTTATATATATAAAAGTCAATGTATGTATGTATGTATGTATGTATGTTCCACATCTCCTCCTAAACCACAGGGCCGATTTTGATGAAATTTGGAACACATGTTTGTTACTGGTAGACAACAAACACTGTAGGGTTCAATTAACCGAAACCCTATTTTTTCAGGGTTAAGGGTGTGATCCTTACTAATATGTATAAAAATGTAATGTTCTCTTTCTGTCTGTTGCTCCATCACGCAAAAACTACTGGACCGATTGATCTGAAATTTGGCATGTAGATAGAATAAATATCTGGTTGTATCATATGTTATATTAAAAAGATCTAAGGGCCCCCAAAGGCCCCCGAAGGTCCCCCCTGGGGGGTTATTTTGTAATCTCACTTTAGTGAGAATACGTCATAAAATCTCACTTTTTCGTAGTTCAACTCCCTCACCCAGGCGGCGTGACCATCTTCGGATCTCAATCGGTGAACTGCCGGTCATGTGCTGGTCTTTTAGACGATTCATCCGCTCTGATCCGTATCTTTCGACTCTTGATCCGTTTCATTATCTCCCCCTGCCATTAGTTCCATCTCACCTGTCATAAAGAACGTGACATGGAGCCACCATCGTATCCACTCGAAGCTTGAGTAGGAAAATAAACAAGGTCGCGAAAGATACAAACAATTTTAAATCGTATTGTTGTAATTTGATAAACGTGAAGAACTTCAGCATTTTCAACTCCAATATATTGGGCACTTGAAGGTATGCTTTGTTTGAAATGCTTACGTTATTATTTGCTTGAATTATCTGTGTATATATTTCGTATCAATATTTCCCAAACAATGTTGCTGATACCTTTGTTTTCGTGTGCCTATACGCCAGTGTATGGAGAATGGAATTCAGTTATTTATACCATAATTTTAACAAATATTGCCTTAAAATCTATTTTCTTGGTAGATATTTCCCGTGCTTGTGAATCAAACACTAATTAGATGCACTGAATTTTTTTTTAATATTGAGTGATCGCTTACATGTCGCTTGTAGTTTTGACTGTATTTAGATTTTCGTGGTATTTACAGTGTAAGATATCTTCCGTAAGATGTTGAGCAATCTGGGTATTCGCTAGTCTCGGCATCTTTTATTTGATAAAAGGTAATTGAAGCTTCGACAATTCACGAACCGTTCGTGAGCCGTTCATTAAGAGAGGGAAACAGATCTCCCGCCTTTCCACTAAGAGTCACTAAAAAGGTGAGATTACAAAATAACCCCCCTGGTGGTCCATGCTAAGCATTGTGTTCGGTGCAGTGGTTTCATTTTTTGCTTTTTAAAAGTACATTCACTCAAGATATAGGGCTGGATTTTTTTTTAATCGGATGGCTGAATCAATATAATTTATAATTTTGTCAATCGATTTTCTTCTACACTCCGTATTTGTCTGAAATTCATGTTTTCAGTTGAAAAATCTCACATTTTCCCTGAAATCAACAATAATATATTTCCTTGACAACCAGAGATTTCATTTTCATAGAATATTCACGCCTCTAGCATTTTAATATCACGCTTTCCTGCAGGCCCATGATAGTACGTAGAAAAAAAATCCGTATAAGAAGATCCTGGAGTCCCAAGGCCCCCATGATAGATTGCTTCGGGGGGTAATCGTTAAATTCAATGCATATTTAACAAGTATACTCTTCAACGTCTACTCTCGAAGTAGCTCTCAAAGGGGCATATATATGGGAGAACACTTACGTAGTAAACGTTACACATAAAGGAATTAATAGACTACAAACTTAAAAGAATATATACGTGCAGCGAATATCAATGGTAATAATGCCTCTGTTGCTACAACAAACACGGCGTTGTTTATTATCGTTTAGTACTCAGGTGTATTACACATAGTGAAACCGTCTGCCTCTCAGTACATTCGCGAACTGTTTTTAGACCAATTCCCACATCAGTAACGTCACGAATTATTTATACGTTTAAAAGTGTTAATGTGCAGTTAACTTAGGTACATTCACTCAATCATCGAGTTGCCTATTCTAGACTCTCACTTGCCGCTATGTTTCCGTTCCTTGGACTTAAAAATATATCCATCAACATGCCTAATAGAAAAAAGAGTAACCTTTCGAAAAAATCTTTTTAGACAAAATGAATGTCTTATTTGCGAGAAAATGATCCCTTGAAAGAAAAACGACAAAGGTTAGACTTGGATGGTCAAAGACATGCCCACCAGCAATCTCATGAGATTCTCCCCGTGGTGTTTCTCGGGTTACACTAAGATCCGCACAAATTTCATCCTTACCCAACTTACGGACGGGTAACCAGCTCTAAATCTGGTTAAAATACAAACCCATCTGTTTCAAACCTTCAATCTGCTTTAAGATGGCGGAAATTATAATGACGTCACTACATGCTTCTTATCCGAAATAAGAACGGAAATTCTGCGCAATTAACGACATCTGTGCATGAAAATCGACAAGTGCACTAAGAATCACCATAAATGTTTTATTTAGCAACCGAAACCAATGATTATGGCTATGCCGAAGGCGCAGTCCCATTGATGGAGGATTCATAGGTCAAATAAACATGGCTTCTGCTGCCATTGCTCCTCTTGACGTGTCAACCGCTGGATTGTACTCTACTGTCCAATCCTGATTAAGATAATCAACGCACATATCAACGTTGAATAGTTGAATTAAGTCATGGAATGCAAATATATGTATGTACACAAGGGAAGCGATCAAGCTGTTAATCACTCAGAAGACGGCTCAAGAGGACCGGAGGGACGAGGTGACCATCTATCAACCTTTGCTACTTAAGTAGTAATGAGTCTGCGAGACCGATTTTTGGGTTTCCCGTGCATGAAAGTGAACCAATAGTCACTCATCTCTCCGTGAACCTGGAAAACTGTCAGTGTGTCTACTACAACGAACACAACATACAAGATAGGTTACGAACTCCTCAAATGACCACGCATACTGTTTTTCTTCGGGCTTTGTGGTTTTATTATAAAAAAATAAGTTTAATGTTTTTCACACCCGTTGAATTTCAACGGGTATCTTCCGCTCGTAGAAAATAAAATAGGGTAGATTTCTGTATAGTGGAAGCGAAACATGGTGGCGGTTGTAGAAAAATCCCTTTTCCGTGGAAGAGGTCATTATCCGAAGAGATGCAATGCCAAATGGAGATACAATGCCGAACTGATAGCTAAAAATTAAAAAGATGAAACTCTGCATAAATGCAGCAATGGAAACGATACAAGAATTATATTTTACATATTTACCTCAATTAAAGTATGTTGAATACTTTTGTATTCATTGCGGTATTCGAAATGTAGAAGAACATTATATTTAAATATTTTTTTTGAATCTTTGACTCGGGAGGACAACTTGATATTTGTTAGAACTATTATAATCCTTACCAATTTATAAAATGTAATGGTGTCTGTCTGAGTGTTGCTCCTTCACGCAAAACACTACTGGACCGATTGAGCTGAATTTGGCATGTAAATAGAAAATATATTTGGTTGTTACATTGGCTATATTAAAGAGCCCTCAGGGCCCCCAAAGGCCCCCGAAGGTCCCCTCTGGTGGTATATGCTAAGCATTAGGTTCGGTGCATTGATTTCATTTTTTGCTTTTTAAAAGTACATTCACTCAATATTGCTGGGATTTTTTATTCGGATGGCTGAATAATGAAGTTTCTAATTCGTTCAATCGATTTTCTTCTACTATTCGTATTTGTCTGCAAATAATTTTTTAGCTAAAAAATCTCACATTTATCTCTGAAATCAACAATAACATAATTCCTTTAAAACTGGAGATTTGATTTCGAAAGGATATTAACGCCTCTAGCATTTAAATATCACGTTTTCCTGCAGGCCCATGATAGCACGTAGAAAGAAAATCTGTATTATAAGGGCCCAGAGTCCCAAGGGCCCCATAATAGATTGATTCGGGGGGTTATCGATAAATTCAATGCATATTTACTATAAGTAAATGTCTATTTTCTTCAATGTCTATTCTCAAAGTAGCTCTCATAGGGGCACTGCATTTATATGAGAGAACACTTATGTAGTAAAGGAATTAAATAGACTGCGCACGTAATTAAGTGAGCAAGAATACAAACGTGCAGCGAAAAGTAATGGTAATAATGCCTCTGTTGCTACAACAAACAGCGTAGTTTATTATCGTTTATTACACGTAGTAGAACCGTCTGCCTCTCATTACGATTTACAACTGTTTTTTAGACCAATTCTCATATCATAAACGTTACGAGTTATTTATATATGTTTAAAAGCGTTAAAGCGCATATAACTTACATTCACTCATTTTTGGGTTTCCCGTGCATGAAAGAGGACTAACAGTCACTCATCTCTCCGTGTATCTGGGAAACGGTTAGCCTGTTTACTACAATGAACACAACGTACAAGATAGGTTACGACCTCCTCAAATGACCACGCTAACAGTATTCTTCAGGCTTTGTGGTTTTACTGTGAAATAAGTTCAATGTTTTCCAAACCCGTTGAATGTCTACTGTTACCTTCCGCGAGTTATATATAATATATTATTTCGCGTTTGGAATAAAACTCGTGCGCATATAATCGAGGTATTACGAAGTATATCTCATGTTCCATACGGCTACGTCTTAAAATACCGTTGAATTGCCAATTAACCAAATCAATAAAATGCAATTTTTCAGTTTTATCTATAAATATCACAAATAACAACACGTATGCAAAGTTTTACTCAAACTTGTACTTGGACAAGAATAGCTCCAGCCGCCTTAAAAGTTTATCGCAGGGCGATACCGACAATCTTTATCGCGCGGATGTGGCGAGCGGGGACTCGGACTCGGGATTAACGGCTATGTTTGTGGGCGGAGGGGAGAGAGGATTATAAAGGTTCCTCGGATGTGAGAGGGATATGAGAGAGGAGAGGGAACGAGGGGGTGGGCTGTTCCCGGATGGTTAGTGGAAAAGTTGCGGATGGCGAGGGAGTTGGTTTGAAGAGGGGGCCTTTGGAGAGGAGGCTGACGGAGGCGGAGGCGGGGGATTTGGCGATGATTGGGTGCCGGCGCCGTGGATGGGAAGTAGATGGGATATATATACGAGGGGAAAGTGGGCGGCAGGGGGTGTGTCTGTGTGTGTGAGAGAGAGCGAAGAGCGGGTACCCTTATAAGAGAGAGAGAGAGAGGGATTGTGGGTGGTTGAGGGGGTGGGGAATCGGTCGTAGGCGTCGGAGCAGGCAGGCGTGTGATGGCAGGGGGTGTGTATGAATTGATGGCGTGATGAGTGTGTCGGAGTGACAGGGAGTTTTTATGAGTGAGCGCGCACTCGAGGAAGAGGGCGTCTCAAGGAGCCAGGGATGGTTTCCGATGGGACCTCAAAGAGGCGGATAAGGGTGACGCGCAGAGCTGAGGTTTTCCGCATCTATGAGCCACCGCGGCGGCGGCTCTCCGATTTTATACATGATATATCGAATGTTATGCTATTTTTAAATGACATTTCCTTGTTAAAATGTTCAATGGGGTGGATCGATTTTAATTTCTTTTAATTTCCAAATTTCCTTATGGCGAAAAAACGGCCTTTTGGGGGTGAAATTCAGCCATGCCAAATTGCAGAAAAATATATCCTAACGTGTGCGTTTTGCACGCGATTCAATGTTAAAAATTTGCCGTAAATCGGAAGGCGTTTTCCGGAAATATACTTGAGAAAACCTGATGATCGGTCAAGGAAAATTATCTCTTTCGGGTACAAAATGTAACGCTAACCTTTCTTATCGTTACCTGAGAACGTTAATTTGCTTCGGAAAAAGGCCCCTTCTTACTAGCCTAAAATCGCATGATTTTAGGCAAATCTTCAACAATGAGTCACACGCAGCCAGGGTTGAGAAAGTGTTGATTTAGCTGAAATTTGTCATGGTATACTAAGGATAGGTTTACCCTGGCAAGTTACTGCAAGAGCTTGCGGAGGATTATACTCAGACGAAAATAAATTCACGAGTTAGGGCAGAGCCCAATTGTTGCTGTTTACACTGGCCACAATACACTTATGCAAGCGACTTGTCAAAACTTTGAAAGTTCTGCAAGCATATTTGCAGAGCCGTTTATGCCCGCAATTCACGTTCAAAGTCGATTGCTGCAAATAACGTGCGCAATAAGCTTGCCCCAACCTATCTTACCCACCTTAACCCACCATAACTACCTTAACCTGTGAGCTCACATTAAAAGCCAGAAAAAGCAACTTTTTCACACAGGCGATCGGAAATTCGAGTAATAGTGAAAAATTATCCACCCTAATGTCCAAGCGTATCGATAATTCAAGTCGATTTATGCTTTGCGTGCAATTTTCCATTGGCACACTCCAAAATAAACTCGCCTAAGGTTTGGAAATGTGTCCCATCAATTGGACTGCGCGCTAATCACTCGGCATCTTAAAACAATTAGAGACTTTGGCTCTTCTGCCGAGTTTCGGCCGCAGTTGGGGTTTCAATAGTGAGAGTCAGGGAAGGGGAAATGATTGCTCTTCCCACTGTTCCAGCACTTACTACTTATTTTCTTCTTTCACTTGAAATACCACTAATAGTGGTATTTTGTATCGGGACGGTAAAATACACTACCGTGCATCACATCGTAGGCCTGCTGCAAAATGTCTGGCTGCATCCTTACTTGCGGTTAGATTCACGGTCATACATAAGAAAAGACACGTGTGACCGTGACTTTAGCTAGGACTAGGACTGTAACCAGACATTGTGCATCCGGCCCTTTGAAATCATCTATGAAATTTCTCCGGAGAAGGTGATAATTGTGATCAACATATATAAATTAAATCCGACGGACGCTTCATTGACCTGTGACTGCTCTTGAAATATTAAGGTCTGCAGTCAGCTGATGAGTTGTATCCAAAGTTAAGAGTTCATCCTAGAGGTTTGGTTAGGCAAAACGGTACTTCGAACACAGCACAGATTTCGACTTCCTACTTCCTTTTTTTCCCTGTATAATTATTATACGGAGTCAAAGTTTTGAAAGTTCAACTGTTTTTCTAGTCGTAGTATACTTCTGATTTGTGCGCCCACAGCAAAGCCATGTGGCAGAAGGTGTCAGGGTATCTAATCCTAATTGTTCAATGATTAAATTTTTAAAATGTAGTTTAACAATAAAAATATTTCATTGAAATATAATTAAAATTTAATAATAAATTTTATACGTTTGTCACGATCGTCGTGTGGGCGAAGGAAAAAAGGAGTATTCAAATTTATCAATTATCATGCCCATTTAACTTTTCTCTTTCATTAAATAATTTTGAGACAAGTGCTTTTTACCGATATAGAAAAGGAAACAATTAAAAGTCATAGTGATCACATTATAATAAAGTTTTTAGAGTCAATCGGAAGATGTAACTCTGTTACGAAACCGGTAGTTATATAATAATACAATTTGAAATCGCAAATTGATATTTTCATTGTTAGGGTGAATTTTCACTGGCAATTTGATTCTAAGTTTCATCTGCAAGAGCTTGCGGGAAATTTTGCTGTGACAAAAAAGGTTTCACAAGTTAGTGCGGAGATAGATTAGTTGCAGTTTACTTGCTGTTTGTTAACAATGGGCTTGCTGTTGCTGTTTGATAACACTATGCTTCTGCCAGTGGCCTGCAGAAACTTTTAAAAGTTCTGTAAGCGGACTTCCAGAGCCGTTTACTCGTGCAATTTACGTCAAAAGTCGCTTGCTTCAAGTAATTTGCGCAATAAACTTACCTGTGTGCACCCAACAGTACACTATTAAACGTTAAGTGAACAACATGTGATGCAATGCTACCATTACATGTTCATTTAGATTGAACGGTCATAAGGATGTACTAATATTGGTTTAGTTTGTGTATAAAAGTTTTAATACTCAGCAAGAGCTCAGTTTATGTTAAAGTTCACTTATCGTTTGCAATAACTTGTACCTGATTACCACAGCCGATCATAAAGCTCCTGATTTACTTCCGTTACTTAAACTCAAAGCTATGCATTATAATGGATGGTTAATGTAGAATCCACAGATAAATTAAAACATTAGTGCTTGAGATGGCTTTAGTATTAATTTATTAAAGTAATTTTTTAGTATTAGTTACGGTGTTCGTTGCTCGCTCACCTGAAATTGTAAAGGTAGATGGCCATGGAGTGGTGACAAAATTATTTCCATCATCTGAGAATTTTTCTTCTTCCTTTTAAATAACTTAACGAATCCTTTTTGAAAACTGAGTTCACCCACGCGGGTATTGTCAGTGGTTCCGCGAGTCACAATTGTGGACGTTACGGTTCATTAAAATTAAGGAGCCATATCCTTTTTTAATGAATCAAAGTCGATAATTAAGACTTAACATCTGAATACTACCCTAAGAGCCGCCAAAGGGTGGTGTGGTAGGGGTTGTTGCGACACCAGCCATGGAAAGGGGGGAGGTAAAAGGATGGGGGAGAGAACAGAGGTGATTTGTGTGCTAACGATGTGTCATAAGTTAGTATTACGCTGTTTTTGTTATAGTCCCTAAATGGTGTGTAGAAAGGAGAAATTTTCGTAACTGTCATTTTGGAAGTGTGTCTCTCTTATTATTTCACTCTTATCAGTTCTGGAGATACGGCGCGGGGTTAAAATAACTGTCGTACTTAAACTCACCATATTGAAGTCTTTCAAGTAATCTCAGCCTATCGTGTAGCCTCCGAGTCTCTAACTGTTCCCAAACTAGTCCTCCTATCAGCTGTGTGACACTTTCTCTTTACTCATAGCTGTTTTTAACGATGCTTGCGGCTTTCCTTTGTATTTTGTTTACACCGCGAATTTAATCTTCCTGTGCAGGTTTGAAAGGTGAAAGTAACTTATATCTCACCGGAATCAGTTCATTTGCTACTCCGTCCGTGGATGTAAAATCGATAGAGATTTAGAGATGGGGTGTTATTTCACGACGTGTGATTTTGTCACGGTGATCTTATCGGTGAGACTCGGTGCCGTGATAGAATCCGCGAAATCACCGCTCTGGAAGAAACATTGTTCTGTTTTTCTTCGCTCCGTGTTTTGGTGGAGTTTTGTTGCTCCCGTCATCCTGGAGTGAAGTGCTTCTACTGTTTCTAGTGTCGACCTTGTGCGTAGCTCCGGAGTGGTGTCACTCCGGAGCTGTGTCGCTCTTGTGATTTTTATCGTTCCAGAGCTGTGTGGATCACGTGCCTCTTTCGGAGCGGGCAGAGTAGTCGGTCTCGAATTATGTGTAGCTTGTATCAATAATTACACCAGTGACACAATAACATATTCATGGCGCTGTGATGGGGCCGAAGTTGTCACCACCGGAACTGTGCCGGAAAATTCATGCCAATTTCCATCTCTGAGAGATATGCCTTATCTTCCTTCAAGTAGAATCAGATTCCTGAAATAACCTGTTTAGAATATGGTAAAATCGAATTGATATCTAATTCCGGCAATGTGGCGTGGAATTCCACCATGATAAGGTTGAAAAAGCAATTTTTCTCAAATAAAAGTGAAAAAGAGACTTTATTTCGACCTAATACGGATTATTTTATTACGACGTCTTAATTAAATCTTAAAAAAAGTTTTATTTACAATTCAGATCGCATCGCAGACACTGTGAACATTAGATTCCATGAATTTTCAATTCAACTTTATGAAAAACAATAGACGTAAATGTATGGGTATGCATCACGAAGTCACTTAGAAGTAATAAACGGAAAGGAGTGCGCTGCGTACACTGATTAGCGAATAAAATAAGAATCGCCCGTGGTCAGGTTTTTTATACGTGATTCCGCGATTTGAATCTCTGCTATTCTATATCTTTAAATATTTAGGATATGAATTTTATGGATTCCACTGTAAATGCTTAAACATAGCTTAAACTTGACACTTTGTTATTGATGATTCTTTCTCTAACTAGTATAGTTAAACATAAAATCACTGTCAACTTCACGATGTTTGTTTCTAAAGGATTGGAAACTGCATGAGCGCCGGAGGAAGACTGGTCTTACCAGCCTCGCCCATGTATACCTATCTGTTGTATCAAACTTATACACATGTTGTACCCAAAGCGGGAAGCCGCCTTTAGGCGAGGAGTAGAAATTAGGTGGAGAAAAGAACGGCGACGACATTTTCCAGGTCTTAAGTTGGTTGAAGCGATTTTTCAATGTACAGATTTTCGTGAAACTTTGCATGCATATTCTTATTAGTAATATTTATCGAGACCAGTTCAAAAATGGCATCATACCGATTAGGGTTTTGGTAATTCTATTTGAACGCGTTGCTTCGTGGAAAATTGCATATGTTTGGTAATAATTCGATTAAATGTGTGCAAATCTTCTTCAAAACGGGAAATAATGCATTTATTTTTAGTATAATTGCTGATAACAAGTATCAAGATGTAACGCTGTCTAATATTCAATTGAAATATATTTCAATATAATTTAGAATACCGCGCTGAAAACCATAGTCATAACTCGCTTTCATGAAGGAAAACAAAATTCTAATACTATTATCGTATCATTTTCATTTCTGGCAGTAATGTGATTTCTAATGCATGAGCAGATGCACTTAAACGAAATGTGGCCCAATAAATCTTTTCCATCTTACTTAAGGAATCAATTAAATATTCACTCAATGGCCCACTTTGCCGATTCAGCCATATTAATGAAATACTACTATAGGGAAAATGATTGACATCCATTCCGTCATGCGGTGTACTGTATAAATATTTGCACATTTAAACACTCACAAGCACGGACCTCAATTGAATCACATTGAGTCACGTGAGATGGGTCCCTGTGGACCAATATGATACAGTCGTTTTCAAATAACAGCTTTCAATGTCCTAAAAAAATTACATGTAAAGAATGAAAATGAATAAGGATGGTTATTTATTTTATTTTTATCTGTAAAAAATAGTGAAGGAACTTAACGGAAGAAATCTCTCTCTATTCTGTCCAAAATTAGGCGCTAAAATTCAGTAATCAAACCAGAATGTCTCTATTCATGATGATGGCATAACGTGACGAAACCATGGTTGGTTGATCAAAAAAGTGTGGAAGTGTACCAGTTTTTTTCTCTTTTTCCTTTTTTGCAGATGAAAATAAATGTGCACTATTACCTAATTTTTATAAACAGCATCCCAATTTTGTCCCCGTTTCAGTCTCTTATTAACCGTGTATGTCTCGGTTATGGGAAATCAGAATATAGTAACTCTATTTATAAGGAAAAGTATCGAACGGCCTGCAATTTTATGACTCTTCCATCAGACAGAGTACTGTACTTGAGGTTCAATCCCCAGAGCGCTCGAGTTGGAATCACATTACCTATGTAAAACTTCCAATACCTCCACGCCGTGAGGGAACAGGGTTCAGAACCAGTAATTATATGCTGAATATCAAGGTTGTAAATTCAGTGCCTAATTTTATACTCAGTTTTGTTTATTGTCCAACGTGTAAAGCATTTAGTACGCCGGCAATATATAATTTAACATTTAAATAAAATTAATTTCCAAAACTAGTTTGTCGTGCATTGTGACTTCAACGGGAAGTTGTACGTCTATATTTTCGTTTAAATTGTTAACAACGGACCTGAAGGGATTTTCGCACACACTCACGAACAAGGCAAATAATTTTACGAGGCTATTTATTATTGGTAATAGCTTCGAGAAATGTGAACTGAGGTTGGGGAAAGGCCATCTATATGGGTAGTCCAAAATAAGATACATAGTAACGGAATTCATAAAACAAGGCAAAAGATTGAAAAGTTTTACGAGATTTGGGGAGCGAAGGCAATCTCCTCATTAATAAATGGCTAATATTACAATCTATGCGCCTGCACTAAATGATATACACTTTTAATGTCTTAAGTGATACGGCACTGTATTTACTGCCTAATGACGTTGACATTAAAGATAGCATGGCAGTGTATTTTTTTTGCGAAGCGAAAAATCCACAAGGGAGAAGAACGCGTCAGAAGCTTAACTGAATAAAGCACTCAACACGTTATTGAGAGACCCAGGTTGGAGTCTCGGTCAAGGTGAATGATTTTTCGTCTAAAGAATTTCATAATTTTAGCGAAACGGCATAAAATTTACCTCAAAAGCGTATTAAAACTAAAATTAATAAACAACACCTTCCCATCGTCTGAGTGGTTGTATGTAAGAAATACAAACGCTCTCTATAGTAGGTTGATAATGAATGAATTGTCGAAACCATGGGTGGAAATAAAAAAAGTGTGGAATATACAAGGTACAAATTCATTTAGTGAACATAACGTGTTAATATTACCTCTAGTTATCTTCAATATGCCTTAACTTTCGATTGCAAAAATAATAAAAGTCAGAACACAACCCAATTGAACCTGGAAAAACCAATTGGGATACCAATACACTTTTCTCCGCGTTGATCTGATCTTCAAAAGTCAATGGTGGATGTCGAAATTGCGAATTTCAGACGACGGGTGATGTTACCTCAGTCGCTGGAGGAGCTTCAAAACTTAATTAATGTCACTTCATTGTTCGTAGAAATTGACTTGCAAACATGATTTTCAGTAAAGCGATACAAAAATTGACTTTTCGCCACTTTTATCCCCTCATAGGTCCCGTTGGTTTCACGGTCTGCCAAGCTTTTACGATCCCATCTCTTCCCAGGGTAAAAAATGAGAATATTCCTTTTTCTGGGTGTGATAGGACCGGGATCACCCCGAGTTCGGAGCACTGGGTCACGTGAATCCACGTACTGGCAAGGCTGGCACATGTCTCTCCCTCCCTCCCCTTCCCTCCCGTGAATATTGGATCTCGTGCAAAAATATAGAAAACATGAGCTTTCGGGAACAGAAGGCCAGGTTTGATTTATTCATCCTCTGGAATCGCACATAAATATTTTATAAATCGAACGGAAACATAAAATTTAACCAAGAGGCTAAGGTGAATAAAATGATGTGCGTATGGAATAGATTTATTCCCATACCGAAAACTTATGATTTACCCATAAGGATGCTTGCCTTGTTGTTTTCGGTAGGGTTGTGCTGACAGATACAGCACTCGTCTGCTATCCGAAAGGTCGCGAGTTTGACCTCTTTTTCGGGCATTCGGGTGGGTAACTTCTTAAAAACTCTTTGTCGTTCAGTTATGGGAAATCGTGGTCTGGTATACCGTAGTTGATATTGAATTTATTATTGTTTAAAAGGTTTATAGGGACAATGGTGGCCCCCAGGTCACGTAAGAGTCCAAAAATTTAAAATGCGATGAAATTCATGGCACGGTCCATCTATGCAAAGGTAGTTAGCGGTGCAGTAAAATATTTCCTATGTTTAATTTAAAGATTTTCTCTCGAGAAAGATATTTATTTGCCTTATTTTGTTAATTTTTAGGATTAGAGTGCGTCCAAGATAATAGCGCAGTAGCATTATACTGATTTGGCTTAGAAAGAAATAAAAGTAAACAATTTTTTTCACATTCGTATGATTTAAACAAAGGACACAATCAAGGATTCTTTGGTCACATGATTCCCTTCCCCAAACGGCATTGGACGTGTTTACAAATTGGCTGCATTCCTGTCAACTGCACTATTATCTTGGACAGGGTATAGTTTGTTATTGCTCGTTGTATTTTTTTAATGCCAATTTTTCCCCTCAAACGTTTTGTAGTTCATATATTTTATCCCATAATTTTCTTTTTTTGTAATAACCAACTTGAATTATTTTTTTTGCACCAGAGTTTCAAAAATCATAAACATATCTTTCTGCGACAGATTTTAATGGCTGACTCTCCTCTTAGCCATGTAGTACCATGCTCTTAGCGTGTACATAGTGATCGAATATTTACAGTGTTTTACGAAGAATCACAACAAATCATAGTTCATAGAAGAGTGTAAGTTTCATGGCGTCTTCACGCAAGAATGTGAAGCCTGTATTTTTGAAAAAAAAAGATCCCTACAAAATGGCCATTGTGCGTAATGTTTCCATAAATTTATTGAATTATGCAGTGATGTTTTAGAAATTATTTCCATTTGGAATTTTTGTACGTAAATCTTAACGGTACGTACAGAGCAGATTCCGTTACCAATACCTATGTTTTTGGCACATTAATTGCACAACTAATCCAATCAATGTGGCCAATAGCGCACACTACATATTTCCTCTGAACTATCTTGCCGTGTGGTTCCATCTATTCTCTTCTTGGTGGGTTTACATAAGCAAGTTTATTGCGAAAGTTACTTTCAGCCTGCGGCTTTTGACTTAAATTCCACGCGTAAACGGTTCTGCATGTCCACTTACACACCTTTTTATAAGTTTGGGAAAGCCACTGGCAGAAGGGTATTGTTGCAAATATAAAAAGCAACCGATTTCTCTCTGCGCAAACTCGTGAAAACCATTTCGAAAGAGTTAAATTCCCCGCAAGCTCTTGCAGAAGAAACTTCAGGAAGTAACTTTCCTGTGTAAACACACCCTTAATCTCTACAACAATCACAAGCACCCAAACAAATGAATGCGAAATTTGTGTAAGTTGGCTTTTTTGTCTCATTTATTCCTTTTACTGCTTCCATCGTCTATTGGCGGTTTGAACTATGGCAATTTTGCCAATTACAGTAAAAGTTAAAGGGTATAAAATGTGCATATGTCATATAGGTGTCTCTAAGATCTTTTTGCCCTTCTCAAATCCTCTCTGCTCTCAACAGTGGGTGAAAATTTTGAGAGAAGGAAAACTCAAAATAATCCGAGAGAGGGAAATTAGTTTTGCCCCTGTAAATGTTTAAATATATGATTGATTGCGCAGTTTAAGAGCTGAAAACAATGCTAATTTCTTATCACCCGGCTGTTAAAGAATATTCTGAAATATTGATTTTTTGAAAGTCATCAATAAACTTAAATGGGTTATTAGAACGCATCCTTGGTGCCCTTAAAATGTGTCGTATGATAAATCACCCAACTTCTTTCTGCCTGTAAGCCTAGTATCCTTTGCGAGTCATGCATGCAACATTCCCAGGTAGCTGCTTCTCGTTGTGGCGATCCAGCTTGGAGTCCCGTCTCCTCGCATTCGTTCCCGGAGCTCCCAACTCGTCAGGCGTGTGAGGGTGTATGTGGGATAGAGCTAAAATCGCTAGGCTGTACGAATGCCTACTCACCCTCCCACGCTAATGATACCCTTTGATGCGGAAAGGCTTTCAGGATCTTTCGTTCTCCCTGCCGTGTGAGTGTGCTGCCTTCATCGTCTGCGGTAGGATAATGTCGCCAAAGGTGGAACCAGAAGAGCCAGGGCCGCCCAACCCAACCTTCATCCTTCTCACATTCATCGGATAATTACCAATAGGTGAAAGAGGACGCTAACGATGTTTCAGGGAGGAAGATGAGGTGGTGGTGGTGGTGGGGCAAAGCGGCCGGAGAACAAAATTGCGCGTTTCTTTTTTTTTCTCCCTTGTCCGTGGGCGACGAAATTGAGACTGCGATGCGAGGGGGAAAGAAGAGGGCGCGGGGGAAGAGAAAAGCCATGGAAAAGTTTTCGGCCACCCGAATGGGTCCTGGCCGTTTCAAGCCTCCGTCCATTCAACCAGCCCTCCCCAGCTGATGACGGCGATAAAGGCGAGTGCTGGCCGCAGAAAAGGCAAGCCGCCGCCGCCTCTTCCCTGTTTTACGTTCTCGGCTACTCGGTGCTAGATTCAACTTATCTCGAGAGATATCGATCCTCCGATTTTATTTGCGATATCGAGCATACAATCCGTGCCACACACATACTGCATTCAGCGTCGTAAAATGGCGACAGAGGCAAAAATGTGACAAATAAAAACAATCCTTTTACCCTTTCGCATTTTGTCGAGCCGAAGGATTCGAGGATTTGTTGTTCACCCTCGCACCATTCATAACCACAGCAGAGACAGAAAAAACTGAATACAGTTGAGTCTCAATTATCCGAATACCGATTTACGAAGGTTACGTATTATCCGTGGGATCATATTTACGTTTTGGCAGTATTTAGCCAGTTTAGCTCAGATAACTGGCATCGGTATTCTAATATTAAAGAATATCTCAGGCTTCACTTGTGGAAAATTCTCAGCGTTCCACATGTTGAGCAAGGAAAAAGCCTTGGTCATTTCCACTCTTTTTAATTTCTAACCAACCATGATCTCGGCGCGATGTACCATTACCTAGGTTTTCCTATTTCCTTGATAAGTGTACATAGTGTCGAAACCATGCTAGGTTATAATTTGAAAAGTGTGGGAGTGTGCAAGTCTTTTTTAAAATAAATATGTTTAACAACAGAATTCGGCAAACAGTTTGATCTCCAAATAAAAAGCGAATCACAGACTTGTTTTATCCCAGCCATGTCAAAAAATGAAGGCCGGCTAAGGACAGAAATATCTTTTGAGTACTATCCGAGTTTTCAAATATCAAATGTGGTCTCATTTCTCATTACTTCGGATACTCGAGAATTCACTCTGACCATTTCCTTTTCTTCCCTTTCATAATTCTGACGCCACTTTCCACGTCTCTGTTTTTGTTTACTACACCGTGTTACATCCCCTTACAAATGTGTTCGGAATGAATGTTGATTTATCTAGATCAGAGTATTTTAAGAATGTTCTAGTCAACCCTTAATAACTGCCATCACAACGTCGTATTTTGACAGGATGAGCATTGGGCCACAGTACAATGGGACCAGTTCACAGCGTTTGAAGTCTTATTCTTGACTTGAG
Organism: Pyrrhosoma nymphula; assembly: GCA_963573305.1. Lineage (NCBI taxonomy): Eukaryota > Metazoa > Arthropoda > Insecta > Odonata > Coenagrionidae > Pyrrhosoma > Pyrrhosoma nymphula. The sequence goes on from OY754328.1 coordinate 88,808,002, forward strand.
CACCTGAACCAATTCCATATTTCACTCAGAGATGCTGATTTGTCTACAGTTTGGTGCATTATTAGAAGTTTAGGGAATTTTATTATTGAAAAAATTAAAGTTGCTTAGAAACAAATATTAAATAGAAGATTTCCTCAGAAAAGTCTAAGAAATAATATAAAACTACGGTGGGCAGGTCCCTGCCGCGGTGAAAACTATGATTCTATCTCGATCACCGAAGTTTAACGGCTTTGGGCTCGGCTCCAATTATGAGGGGTGAGCCTCCTATTCGTTCTGAGTGCTGTTGTCCTTGTCTACGAGAGGATTTAATGTTTGCAAAACAATGTTAGCCGTTGAAGAACGTTAAATGGAGGTACGACTACTGCTATTTCAATAAAGCCATACTATAATATTTCCTGTTTATGGCATTAGCCAGTGAATTATCCCTTTTTTCTATTTTTAAACTGTGTAACTCGTGTGGAGTTTAATGTGTAACTAAGAGGCGCAAATAAGTTAACTATCACAAGAAATAAGAGCCCACAGTATATATGCTACCTTAGGGCAAAAAATTGATTTGATATTGAAATCCCAGGATTAGAAGAGAGCTACTGACATCAATCTTGAAATTATAGTGTAGGTGTACGTGACGTCTATTTTCGCGTATTGGGTTAATTTTCTGTGTCTTTTTATGTATTACTTTTCTGACTAAAAGTTATTATTTATTTTTAAACTGAAACCTTCTAACTTCATTTGATCAATGATTTCTTTAATGATTGTTGATTTTTCGATTAAATTCGCGGTATAACTACTCCCCACCTTTGAAACCCTTATTTGGTTTAGTTTTTCGTTTATTCAAAATTTGAAATTCGAGAAAATTTAGTAAATAGCCCGGAAAGCCTGGGAATAACCCGAATTTTGTTTTTATCCACATTGATAGACGGGTTGAAAGACCAGCAAAGCTATTTTTGTGCGCAAGTATTTCCTTCTTCTTCTTCTTCTGTGGATCTGCCTCCCACAGATTTCGGGTTCTCTGGTGTTGCTGTTCATTCATTCTATCCATCGAAGTGTGGGCCTTCCTTTGCCTCTTCTTTCCTCTTTTTGGACCGTAAATACTCTCTTGGGGATGTCAGCATCATACATTCTAATAACATGCCCAGACCAGCTTAATCTGATGTAATTTGATGTGTGTTACCATATTAAGATCTTCGTACAACTGAGTACTCAAATAAGTACTAAGCACCGTAAACGATTGCATAGCCTTCACCATACACTATCTACATTGACGGAGCAATATATCCCTAAGAAAGTTCTTTATAACTCCTGTAATAGAAATTCTGTGACCATCGTTATAGTCTGTTCTTCTGGACCATATATCATTACTGAACAAACGAATGTTTTTAACAGTAATATTTTGGTTTGCATTGTTAATGTACGGCTTTCCTTATATTTCTTTAGACCTAGTAGAATCTGTTAGCAGATGTATTTTATGTACCGTTTGGTTTATGTTATTATTAGTTGCTATAATCTCCCCAAGATATTTAAATGCGCAGGTATTTCCAAGCTGAGAAAATGGTGATTGAAAAGTACTACCTGGAAGTTCAAGATATCTCAACGAATGTAACTGCCCTGTTCCTTTGGGACCTTGGAAGCGTTACTTAAGACCTTCAAGGGGGGAGAAGAGTGAAGATATTTTCTTGTATTTGCATGGGGTGTAGGGGTCATCATACGCGATATTTTATTTACTAGTAAGATCGTATTTCAATCAAATATTTTATAATCATCGGACGACATACGCAGTGAATAGTATTGCAAGCATCGCGCAGCTTCTCTAAAGGAATGGTTTCTAAAAGCTGAAGTCTATATCCTGTTTAACGTGGTTGGAGCGATTTTTGTTTACGCACAGATTTGCTTGAAACTTCGAACACGTGTTCTCATTAGTAATATAAATAGATAAAAGTGAAAAAATATAATTTATTTTAGCAATTCAATGCTATTTTAACACGTAGCCTTATGATATGAAATGTATTTCGTAATAATTCGATTAAATATGTACGTATTGTATCATAAATGCATAATAATAGATATATTTCATATTATTATAATTGTTTCTGATAAGTATCAAGATATCACGCCGATTCTAATATTCGAAAAAAATCTGTCAATATAATTTCGTCTCATTTTCGAAAACTACGCCAAAAACTCTAGTCATAACATGCTTCAAGGAAAATTTAAAAAATATAATTCTTGTATAATTTCAATTACTGCCTGTATGGTGAGTTCTGATGCATGAAGAGATCCACTTTAATGAAATGTGGTCAAAGAATGTTTTTTGACTTGCTGAAAAATTATTGTTTTGTGTTCTCAATGACCCACGATTGCCGCTGCAGCCACCTTATGCGCATAAAAGTAGAACAAATAGTGATTGTTACTGGATCAAGTTTCACCTACAGTATAATTACTGGTGTACCGACGGAATATTTTATTGTTAAATCCCTTGCAAAAAATGCAAAAGGCAAAAAATGCAATCGAATCTTATATTTTACGTGTTAAGCACTAACAATATCCCACAAAATTACCTAGCATATTCTCAGCATCTCTTGATTGTGCATTATTTTTTAGTCAAATGCGAAAAAAATAGTTAAACGAAAGGTTAATAAATGCGCACCCGTCCAAAACTCTATGTTAACTTTCGTAAGATTAGGAGGGAAGGTGGGGGAGTTTAAAAATCTTTCGTTAACTTGCGCAGGGGAGAAAGTGGGGGGTCGAAAAGCGTCAATAGTCGTGTTACGTAATACTTGAATTGCCCCTTTTCGACGCTGTGTTCCCATGCCGTCCGATTGAACGCGTCCATATTGAAAGAAGCCGCCCCCCTCCCCCTCTGCTTTGCCACGTAAATTTTACGCGTCGCTGGGCTTTGCACTCGGGCAGCTCTCTTTATACTCTCCACAACTCCTGTCGAGGCCAACTCTTGGCTCGGTCCACCCTTCGGTCGGTTTTACAGCCGGCCATCACTACGGCCGCGTCTTCGCTCCTTTTACTCTCACTGCGTGAAACACCTCACATCATGTCCCATGGGGACACGAGGATCCCTCATCTTCCAATCTCCTCCTCCTTTTTGTTTTTCATCTCTCGCTGGAGCTCTGGCTTCTCCCCGGTCGGTGCCCCTTTTCTCTCCCTCTCCTCCTCTGTCCCCATTGTATAAAAAACAGAAAAAAGACGAGACGGTCTCTCCCGTTGTAAAAGGAAATGATCTACGGCGGGGAATTGGAAGTGTGTTGAGGGGTGAAAGCGAGTTTTTTTTTCATTTCTCTTCGAGGAAGATGCTTCGCTTCCATCTTCCTTCTTCTCATCCTCTGGGAAGTAGGGAGTCGGATAGGAGTGCGAATGGGAATGGAAAGGGAGTGAGTAGAGTTGAGAAGTGGGGGATGTCGTGGATGGAGAGAATATGGGGGTGGATCGTGGGAAACGGGGTGGATGCGGCAAAAGCGGATGGGATGAAGTTTGTTGCCTCTCCGGTGAGAGGGCGGCGTGCGGGTCTGAAAGACGTACAGATACTAAGAGAAAGGGCGGTGAGGCTCCATGCTCGATGTGGCGATGTATGCGATGTAGACGCCATATCGGTGTGAGATATTGGGTATAATGTTCAGCTTATGTATGGCAGTTGAATGCTGTTACAGCCGACTGTTAATCTCAACTTCTACTCGAAAAATCTTATTGCAACCCAAAATAGGATATATCAAGGGAGTTGTGTAAAGAAATTGATCTTTGTCAGAAGTTCAGCAGAAGATATTCTACATTATCATAGAATGATATTAATCGATATCGTCCGCGGATCATTTTGTCCCTCCAAATCAATATTTTGGGTAAATTTTTGCTTTCATGAAAGGCAGTATTTACATCAATCAATGCCGCCAGCACGATTCTGGAAAGCGGCTTCAAGTGGATTTCACCGCTTCTACGTACATCGTGTCACCAACATTGACTGGAATTGGCATAAAATATTGGTGCGCAATCACAAATTATCACTAATTATCGCTGGGCTATCTCTGTAACCACCCGGGTCAATCTGGGGTATTTTAGATTACTTCTAGTTTCTCCATATCAATCTTGCGGGTATAGAGATTGAAATGATGGACCTTTTGGACGGAATGAAGGGAAGCAGGGAGCATGCCGAGTTGTAAATATTGTGCTATAATAATATTATGCATCGGGAATCCTCAGAGATTAGCAGAGCGATTTAAGAGACGTTTAAAAATGGAAAAGCAGATATTAAAGGTTCCATTAGATTATATTAAAAATATATCCTTTCCGGTAGAATACTTATATTCTTTAGATTTTTCCTACTCTCAGGGGTCAACATTCCTCACATTCTATTTCCACCACTATTCATTTTGTTTCACCATCTCAGTCAGTTGGTGTCTGGGGTAGTGGTGGCTCGCGTTGCTGATTATTTTTGGTTTACCTATGTCCACCTTGTGACCAGGGTTTTACCAAACGTAGAACCAGGAGCTGACCACCTCAGGCCCGAAGACTCTATTGCTGGATGGATGGAGAAACTGTTGTCTGCAAATGGACACCACGTGAAGAAACGACCATAAAGCTATTATTCAATCATAAACGTGAGAAGTGGCGGCACCAAATGCGATGACGTTGCGGAGTATGAATAGATCATCGCCATTGCGATGCGAATAGGCATCAAACCTGAGCGCTTTCGACGCGACGGTGGAATCCTTGAGGCGAAATGTGACATTCAAATTCCAATATCGCACGTCCCTATTTTATATGAGGGAGTAGGAGAAAGGGATACAAGGTGCCAAGAAGAGGGTAAAGAGTTTCGCAAGGGAGAGAATGGTGGAGGAGAGGCGTGGGATGGAGGAGAAGTACAGAAGGGGAGGAGGTTCAGTGTGGAGGCGTGTCATGAAAAGTGGGGATCTCGGGGTAGGCGGGGGAAGTGCCGGGTGCGTGTTAGGTAGCGTGTTCAGATTTTTCGTTTTTTTTCTTTTCGAGACAATAATCGCTGAATGGTGAGTGGGATACCCAGAGGGGGAAGTGGGGAGAATGGTGATAAAGAGGCTTTAGAGGAGGAGGGAAATTAAAGTGAGGCCGAGGTTTGAGGTGAATGGAAGGTTAGAGTGGCATGGATGCGATTTTCTACCAGATTCTTGATGCGGGGCTTGTCCATGGTATCTTACTCATGTTACTTATTGCTATGTACGTGAGGTTTAATCCTCGTATTGCATCCAATTTAAAAACAAAATTTCAATCTAAAACATGTCTGGTAATGAACATTTATGCTCCTATAATGAGAGAAACGTGCTTCGTTGCTTTGGCCATGCCGAGAAAATATATAAAGAAATATATACATGCCGAGAAAATAAGGTTTACGATAGAAAAGTTTGCAATTATAGTTGGCATGCTTAAGGGCCACTTGTGACTGCTCTTCTCCATTATAATATATAATAAAGCAATTCTAAAACTTTATACGTACTATGGTAAATAACTACTATAGGTGCACATAGACTTCTTACTCAAGCTGCCTTTAATTATCACAGACATTATGTATATGGTACTTAAATTGTTGAGCCTTGCGCGTCACTTACATGCCAAAGTCATTCATGTACATTGGTGCCTTTGTGCTTCGTATAATATGTATTTTTGTTTAAATTTAATTTTCACACATTACTGAATTCACGAATGCCTGCAAAACTGCCCGGATTGAAGTGAAGAAACGCACTGAGTGTCGAAATTCGGCTAAAATCGCTACGCTCGCCGCGTCCATACTAAGCCAACTTCCAAGTGCAAAGCTGCCTTTGGGGTCGCGATTCCGTTTCTTCCTTGGGCGGTTCAACTCTTTATGGGATTGGGCCTCTTCAGCAGTTATCGCATACCCTCATCTATATTTTGCTATATCCTTCCAGTTAATAATAACCTTTCTTTTAAATCCTCCATCACATCGCTACTCCATCTTTTCCTAGGTCTCTCTCTGGGCCTATCTCTATCTGGTATCAATTCATGAATTTTATTTGTCGATCTTGTCTCATTTAAAAAAATAAGGATCCATCTACATAATTGAATTCGCTTCAAGCGGACCATGATTTCTTCCTTTATCAGATCATTTAATTTAATTTTCTCTTGATTCCTTATTAACTTCCTTCCTCCTGAGCTAATCCAAAAAATTCTCTTAAGGCTTGGTTTTCTAATGTCTGGTTGGCGCTAACTACAAGATAGTCTTTTTGTCAACTAGGAGAGTCCGGAGTTTTGTATTACATCAGGGCACCGTCAGTATGTTGGCTCGTGCATTTTTGATAGAAAGACGAAGAAACTTAGATTTTCAGAATAAGAAAATATTCAACAGGAGATAATAAAATCGAGCCTTAGTATTTTTCTTTCAAAAATATTAATGTTATGGTCAATTTTTATGTGCAAAGCCACCTACGGAGTCGACATTGGGAGCGAAGTATCGCGCAGCCCGATTCCGACGGAGGATAAGGGCAGGAAGGTGGTGCATCAGAGAGGGAGGAAGTAGTGTGTATACATATATATATATATACATGTATATACTCTCGGGACAGACCTTTGGTGAGGTGCCGGATGAGGTGCGGGCGGAGGTAACGGAGGACGCACCCGTGCGGGTGGGAGGATGTGGGGCGAGGATGAGGGTCGGTGAACTGGGTGGGGGCGGTGGGAGGGAGGAAAGGGGGAGGGGAGCAAAAGTAGGCAGAGAAGGAAGGTGTGCATTTCGTCCGTGCTTGCGAAAGAGAAAGTGGATGTGAGATGGATTGATAATTGTCTTTTATTTATTTGTGGTGCGAGATAGAGATCTTCCATCATCCACCTTAACCATTGTCACAATTATTAAACTCTATAAATGATCAAAATCTAAAAAATGGAGTATACAATATAATTTTCAGTCTTTAGTCACTGTCAAGCAAAGAAGAATACAATATATCAATCAAAATGGATACACAAATATACAATTAGTTTACATAAACATATGAAATATCATCCGCTGTCCAAGCGATTGGTAATTGTCAGAATATTATTAAAATTAAAACAATGGACATGTGACATACCTAAAGAAAGATTTACTTGTGGGAAAAACCCGATCAAGGAATGCATCCAGGCAAAGAAACCCACTGCAGATAAACGCTCGCACTAGAAGGGAAAGTGAAAAACCTGCTAAACCTACTGACATAACCTTGTTGTCCTCAAGTATTACCAATGCAAGTAAAAGTAAAATATGGAATTATCAGCAAATACCTATCTTACGTAATATAAAAGAAATGTGCATAATGTGATTCTTACTGTATATAAAACATGATAGACGATAACTGCTACTGAAATAGATGTTTGATCTGCTTCATTTTACTGCATTGGGTTATTTCGTCATCTTTTCACCTCTCATCTAGGTGTCGTCCTCTGGATAAATTGCAAAGTTCCTTAGTGAGTCAGAAATTGGCATAATGGTTATAGAAATTAAGATAATGAGATAAGATTTTCGCAATTGCAAATGTATTGCGAATAAAGCAAAGAAAAGTGATGGAACCCTGTAGTAAAATGAAGCTAATAAATATAGATCGCGAAAGTCTGAAGAAGAGATGTTTTACCCGTCCGCAAGATAATTTTCTTTTAGTGTGTTGATATGTGTTGGATGAACTTTGAAGTATAAAAAAATGGAGACCCTGGGTATCTATCCCGGTACCTCTCGCATGCTTATTGAGTGCTGTACCATCTGAGCTACGCCTCTGGTGCAGACGAAGGAATTGGGAATGAGAAGAAGGACAAAAAGGTAGAGTGGGAGAACTTTCCTCCTAACTGGAGGTTACGGTGGTGTGCGAGTGAAAGGAAAAGGCTGTGAGGGTGAATTCAGTGATGTAGGCGGGACGAAAGTGTGTGTGTGTGTGTGAGTTGTACCTACGTACGAGGGTTGGACTAGGGACTGGATGAGGAGAGGTGCTGTGCGGAAGCTCTAAAGGGACGTCAAGAATGGTGGTGGTTGACGCAGTGAATTCGTAGTTTCCTGGTGATCGGGCGAGACCAAGATTACACTGTGAAGGGGAGAAGAAGAGCAGGGATTGAATGTACTGTGAGAGTTGCCTGGGACCCATGTTTTAACCATTGCCGTACACCTATATATTTTTTGCTGTTATATTTTAGCTCATGGTAGTTCGTGCGAGAGATACTTTTCTAGTCATAAAGGAGACCACATTCAAATTTTAATTTTAAATTTAAGCATTTTTAATACGCATGATCTGAATATAGTAGATATTAATCACTGTCTCTGACGCTACACAGTAGCAATCTTTGATATTATTCATATTGAAATAAGTAACTCAGTATGATTCCGCTGTTTATTGCTCTATCCGACCCTGGTTTCGGCATTCAAGGCACTTGTAAATGGCATAATATGCCGAAAAAACCGACATTGGAAATGACATAGTATGCCGAATCTATAAATCTAACTATAAGCTCTGTAATGTATTATAACTAAATATATTATTTGTAAATAACTAAATATATGCAATTACTTTAGACTTATCCAAAGCAATTGACGTGGTACCGCATGATAAGTTGATTGGAAAACTAAATGGTATGGGCATAGATAAAAGGATAGCACTTTCGGTAAACTTTGGACGAATAGAAATGGAGGGTCAAGGTAGTTGAATTCATCTCCAAATGTATTTCCATTACGTCGGGTGTATCCCGTATTAGGACCATTACTATTCCTAATCTTCATAAATGACCTTCTCAAACGAATTGAATCAAAGATTAAACTATTTGTGGATGATTTTATTGTATACCGTAAAATTAATGAATGGCATTGCGGATCAAAAAATTCTCCAAAATGACTTGAATAAAATAATGGATTGGACAACGTTAAATAGCATGGAAATAATGTTGACAATTGCTGTGCTATTTCTTTTACGAGGCGTAGGAGAGATTTCGATACCGGTGCGTTTGTGCATAAAATCAGGGAAAGGCAGGCAGCATACAAGCTAGGCAATCTGTACAAGGCCTACAGAAGGGATAAGGGGTGGGAAGAAATCAGTAAAAATTGCTCAATACAATCCAAATCGGAAGAAATGACCATAGAGTAAAATAATGGCACGACAGTAAAACCCCGACACAGGAATATTTTACTTTGTTAACGGGACGATAGAGGAGTGTGATACCTTACCTGTTGAAGTCTTAAATCCTTTCCCAAAATATTATAAGGAGTTTAAGAAGAGACTTCGCCTTGCAAAAAATAAGCGAACCAATTCATAATTTTTATGTGAAAAAAATTGATCATTGTGCGTGAATAGAGCATAGTGGACCAGGGTTCCACCAGGAAAATGTCCAATGTAACGTAACTGGTTAAATATACATATATAAGGCTTTAATTTGGCTTACTTGTCTCACGACGTACACTGAAAACGCTTTCGCAATCCAAGATAGTGTTGTTATTTCGTAAGGTGCTATTTCGTAAGGTGCTATTTCGCACTCGTCCGGCCACACCTTGAACATGCAGCAAGCATATGGGATCCGGTGCAGAAAGAATTAATTCGGGAACTTAATAAAATACAAAGGAAAGCTGCGCGATTCGTCAAAAACTGCTACGGGCGTACAGACAGCGTTACGCAGATGTTAAACGAATTAGGCTGGGAGCCGCTAGAGACTCGGAGGCTGCGCGCTAGGCTTAGATTACTTGAGCAATTGAGAATAGATATCTTTCAGAGCGACACGGAGAACATCATATTAGAACCCCACTATATTTCCAGGTCCGACAGAAACGATAAATTAAGAGAGATATTTTGCCGAACGGATAGGTATGGGAATTCGTTTTTCCCTCGAACAATAAGGGACTTTAATAAATGCAAGGCGTAATTTCATAGAGCGTTTCCTTTTTATATGTAAACGGCTGGTGTCCTAACACCCCCGCCACACGCCTATTGAGGCGGCTTGCGGGGTAGTATGTAGATGTAGATGTAGATGAAGATGTATCACAGTGAGTAACGAATTTATTAAAAAATAATATTTGGAAAAGGATGTGAACTAAATACCGTTACATTGTTCTGACGCAATCTATGCGTCATAACTTAATCATGTTTTTCAATATTGCCTTTCTAGAGAGTCTCACCAGGTACGGCTATGCACTTCACAGCCGTAGTATAGGCATCTCATGGAAAAAGGATTTATTTTTTCTGCAAATATCTCGAAAAGTAAAGATAATATTGTTAATATTTTAGTGTTATTTTAAACTTCTGACCTTTTTCTTCATAATGAGGCCAGATTCACTGATTTTATGTGAAGTGGTATCTCGCTCAACTTAACTTAAAATGCTCTATATCGTAATATGTAAACGTATAATGAGTTACTTGGAATATTAAAAAGCAATATTGTGAATGAAAAAGCCCGGAATCATTTGAAATTTCACTTATATTATGGAAAAAGGATGCCAACTTCTTTGCAGTTCATTATTTTCCATAAAATGACCGGCTACAAAAAATGAAACACTTACATAGTTTGCGGTAAGTATTAAAGAATTGCGACCTTTTAACGCGATTAGGTGAGTTCGAGTCCCGCATTAGTTGATTGTTTACCTCTCAGGACATGAGTATTTGTGTTCTTCCGTTGTTGATCACTAATAAACCCGATGTAAAAGGCAAATAAGCTGTTTTAGGGATTGTGAAAATAAACTAAAAGAAAAACGATACCTGCTAGTATGAAAAACGCGTCTTTGGTTCCTTAGGATAGAAACTCGGTAACATCAAATCCGCTAAATAAATTGCATAGTTTTTTGTAAGTAAAAAAATCGCCATATTGGTTAAAGACACTAAAAAAAGGATGTCTGCACTGTTGAAAATGTATTGTGACAGAATCGCACTATATGTATACCATTCTATCAACGTCCCCCTTACTACGACGGAGTAGGTTAAATAAAAAATGAAATAAATCAGAATCGAAATTATGATGCAAGCAATCGCATCCCCACTGCCTAAAACTGGATAACCGTCCGATCTTACATATTAATTGACATAAAACCTAAAAATAATTACATAGCGAAGGGGATATCCCTGAAAATTCTCAGTCCGTTTTTCGCTCAG